>JANAVB010003000.1:1946878-2170880 GCA_029216955.1 Iris pallida
GAGAGAGGGTTTGCTTCTCGTTCTCTCACTACTTCCAATCAACTTGGTACTCGAGTGCATTCTGTTGACGAAGTGCTCCCGAGGGTGAAGAGAGATGCCATCGTCGTTGCTGCACTTGAAGATGACTGTTACATCCAAAAGACGGGGTCGAGGGCTTCCGAGGCAGGCAGAAGGTGCCTGTTGCATCCAAAGATAGGGATGCTCGGGCCTCGTCTCCGTTGTTCCGGAAGAGCCGTAGATCGGAATGGCGGTGCTAGGCTCTTTCTTCTTCAAAGTGGGTGTCGCCCACTCTGGTTGTGTTGAAAGCTGCTCCTTTAGCCGTGTTTCGATTATGGTCTTTCTTGGTCTTTGGAGGCTCTTTCGAAGCCTCCCCTGGCCACAGATTTGCGGTGCTCTTCACTTTCCTCGGTTCCAGCCAGACGGTTAAATGCTTCATTAGTCGAAGTATTTATCAGGTGAGCCTGGCTGGAAGAGCGGTACATAACTGGGCTGCTGAAGGGATGCACAAAACTGGGGATGCACATAACTGAGCTGCTGAAGGAATGCGCCTTGCTGAGGGTGCATGGTGGATGCGCCCGATTGAAGGCGCATGGTGATTGCTGCGCCTGACTGAGGCGCATGATGGCTGTTGCGCCTGACGGAAGACCATGGTGACTGCTGCGCCTGCCTGGGGGTGCATGGTGGCTGCTGGCCGTAGACTTAGGATCTTTCCTTTGTAGGAGTTTTTTCTTTGTACAGCCTTCTCTAGACATGTAATAGACTTTATCTGTGAAATAAGAGTTCTCTTTCCATGTCTATATTTGTTGCTTTTGCTGTGGAGTATTTTCCAAGCTGGCGTATGTAGTGTCCGGCGCATGGGCTTTCTGGTTGTGAAATTCTATGCTTCTACAGCGTATTCTGTCTTTATTCTTTTATTCAGCAAAGGGCATTTTTTATGTTATTTTTATTTGTAATCCAATTTTTTTAAAAAATTATCAAAAAGATAATTATTTTAAAAATTGTTTTCTTCTCAACAAACTATATTTCCAAAAAGATTTACTGGAAGCAACATTCTAATATCTCCTGGCTAAAAGAAGGAGATAAAAACCAGATTTTTCTATTTAGCAGCTACTACTAGAAGGCAAAGAAATGTGATCCACAGTATTACTACATGATGGCGTCCAAATTTTAGACCTGACTGGCATCTCTGATACATTCATTAATCATTTTCACTCTATTTTCCAAGAAGTTGATACTACTCATGTTCCTGAACATATTCTGGCTGATCTTCCATGCATTTCTGTTTCTGAAAATGATTCTTTACATTCAATTCCTCAAGAAGAAGAAATCAGATCAATTATCAAGGGCATGGGTCCATATAAGTCTCCTGGACCGGATGGATATCCAGCTCTATTCTACCAAAATACTGGGATCTTGTTGGCTCAGAGGTATCATCATTTGTCCAAAATTTCTTCATTTCGGGTATTATGCCAACTCGGCTGAATCATACTCACATTGCTTTAATCCCTAAAGTGAAAAATCCTACTAAGCTAATAGAGAGTTCTTCTTCTCCTTGCTTTTGCTTTCTTTAGAGTTTTTCTTCAAAAAAACCCTAACTTTTTCTTCTTGAGAGAATGGCTCCCAAGACACCTCGCGGCGGTGCCGCAAAGGAAAGGAGCCGATGGGTATGCTGAGGGGGATGCCCCTATCACCATTGTGACTCCGGCCGACGTTCGCCCTGCTGTGACGGGTGGGTGTCATCTTTTCCACTACTTTCTCGGTCTTTGGATCATGCGACTGAGTTGACAACTCTCTCTGCCGACGCGTACCACTGTCCTCGCCGAGGTTTCACCCTGCCAACGTTCCTAGGCTTAGGCCTTTATCATGCACCGAGGTTTAACTACGGACGCGCATGGGTTCACACCCTAAATGCGCCGAAGCCTTTGCTGATGCGCATGGGTTTATGCCATGATGATGCGCCAAGCCTTTCACTGAGGCGCATGGGTTTACACCCAAATGATGCGCCGAAGCGGAGGCACATGGGTTTACACCCTGGTGATGCTCCGAAGCTTTTGACACACCTTGTCTTTTTGCCTGACCTTTGATTTTTATTGTGCCAGTATCGATGACGATTCCGCTGCTGAATGAGGTCCTTCTGGATGCCTCCCTTTGTCAAATGGAGTTGATTTTGACGAGGCTGTTGTCAATCCTGCCAAGGGTGTTATCTTACAGGATCAACCTACTGAAAGGGTGCTGCAGATCCAGAACCAGTTGCCAACTTTCCTCCAGAGTATGATGGAGAGTGGAAAACTGAAATCTGCTGAATCCGGCGATGTGACTTTCTTGAGGCCCGCCTTTTTTTTGGTGACCGCCTGATCTCCACGGAAGCGAAGATACTGAAGGTCAAAGAAGACTGGTTCTTTTCAGTAAAAGGCATGGTGCTATATATGCGACAACTCGACCGCCAGTTGCCGCTGACAGCCTTCTATCGTTTAGCTTCGAAGAAAGGATGTCCTGGGAACTTACTCCTTCTCAGGGAGGGGCTCTAGGAGGTGCTCTTTCGATTGATGCTACCTCAAATCAAAGGGATACCCTATCTGCTTCACGAACCAGTCCCTCATTCAGTTGCCGAACTTTACGTCCCGGGAGCCTCTATATGAGGTCCCAACTGACACCTTTGCCTTCAATGCTCCAACCTTCGCGAGCCGGATGTTGACATCGAAGGTTGTGTACCCGAAAGGTAGCTTTAGGGTCGAAGGTTGGTGTCATCACATCTCGAGGTGGGACGAGTTGACCACTTGGGTGCTTTCGAAGTTCAAGGCTGAACTTAAGGAGATTGGGCTGACAGCCGCCATCCGTGCCACGCAGGCTGGTGTGGATCTCAATAAGCCTATGTTCCTTGCACTCTTGGAGTTGTTCAATACCCAGACTGGTACCTTTTACACTCCCGTGGGGAGTTGGGGTTGGCTCTCCACGAGATGTACGAAGTGTCCAAGCTTCCCTGGGGCTCAGAGCCGTACGAGGAATATTTCCCCTAGAATGAAGAGATCCAGGTCCTGGAGAATAAGAACTCAGAGATGATGGCCGTCTTCAAGGAAGTGGCGAGCCACCATTATTTGATGCTTCGGAAGGACAAAGTCAAGACTCAGCCTTATGTTACTGCTTGGAGGGATGTTTTTCAACAGGATTTAATGGATCCTTCGAGGATTCGATTTACAACTCCGCAAGGGCTAAAACCTGCGGAAGTGACTTCTGAGATAAGCCGGCTGGACGAGAGGACTCCTCATTCCAATGAGGATGGTGAGAACATGTATAGCTATTTGGCATTGCGCGCACCGGATGTCGTCTAAAGCGTGCTGACATCATACTTGATGATATGGCTCCGAGATTGTGTGTTCGCGGACGGATCTGGTGCCGTAGAGAGGGTACATCGGAACCTCATTTTACCCGCCGTGAAGTTGGCCTTTGGACGACCTTTAGCTCTCCTCCCCGCGATGGTGTGTAACCTGTTGCGGGGTTTGAGGTCTTTTGCTGACGATGTATCCTCGGAAAAGGAAACAACGACAACTTTCCCCGGGCCGAGCTGCTCTTTCATTATCTTATGGGATGGCTGATTTTACATCATCCGAACGTGATGAGTCCCGTCCGGAGGAGGATCATGTTGAAGGAGATGCCTTCATCCGCCGCTTCTATAAGAGGAAGTGGTTATACACTGGCGTTCCCGTTTGCAGGAGGGTTTTGTCCTAACTTCAGGGGTGGAGATTGTCAAGGTTGGCTCCATCTTCAAAGATTTCGAGGCCGATCAAGACTTAGTTGATTCGGGCGAAGATGCGATTACTTTGCCGAAATGGGGTTTCCGTTGGTTGCAAAGCATTCGGCCTTCTCACCTGGTCTACCCGCAACCAAAATAGATGTTATCTGGAGCCATATCTGCCCAGCAGGTTCGCTCGCCAGTTTGGCTATACTCAGCTGATGCTACGGAATCCCAGTTGCAGTCTGGGGTTCATCGGTAGTTTGCTGGATGGAGCTCGGGACAGGCAATATTACAATATCGGGTGTACTGGTGTTCAGTTTATGGCGCCCTTTACAACCCTCGGCCACAGATCCTGTATTCGGCCGCCAGGCTGTATTGCACTATGAATACTGCGTCTCCTAGTTATGACAGGGAGACTAGTTTCATCGTTGGAACTCAGCTGGAGGCCACGGCAAATATGTTGATGGTAGCCCGATCATATCGTCCACCAGAATTGGCGGGATATCGCTGCTGCTGCAGCACCAGTGAGAGATTCGTCTGTTGGAAAGAGGCGGGCCGACACAGAAGCTAGTTCTTCTGTACCAAAAAGGCCGAGAAGGGCGTCGACGCCACTTGAAATGCCAGCGAGATCTGCTGAGGTAAGGCGTCCTCTGTAATTCCGGTCCATCTTGTCACTTTGGTGGCTTATGCTTTTCTTCTTATAGGGATCGAAGAAGAAGACCAGTGTTCCAAAACCGGTGTTTAAACCGAAGGAGGTGGCAAGCTCTTCTGATGAGCGCATTCCACCGATGATAATGTCTCCCGTGGAGGGAGTCCGAAGATGTTCCTGCGGAGATTTTAGTATCTCTGACTTTGTTGAAAGAATTGCGGAGGTTGCAACAACTTTCGGGAAGGTACAATCTGTCGTGGAGGCCTTGGACGTTGAGGGTCCTGCGGACTCGAGGCATCCTGATGATGAAGTTGATTGGAGTTCGTCGCCTTCCGATGACGTCCCTCCAGCGTTGCAAGAGTCTGTTGCGGGGGCAACAGACATGGTTGGAACAGGGAGAGGGTTGATTCCCCTCCTTGTCATGATGAGGGGAGATCGGCTGTATCATTGCCAAGTCCTACCCCGGCCTCACCCGTGGAAGTTGAGGTGGCTACCGATCAGGCGGTAGCGACAGATCCTGTCCCTGCAGAGGGACTTGAGAAGGAAGAGACTCATCTGCCAGTCTTGCCTTCCGGAGTGGGCCAGGAGATGAGTGTTGATCTCCCCGTTCTGCCAGGGGAGGTACTGACCGCTGATAGGACGTTGGGGGCAGAAGAGGTGGCCGTTGACGTCGGTGGTTCCTCCGAACTTGAGAAGGGTAAGGTGTGGAACCCTCTGTTGCCCCTCCTACTTGGGGTACTATCTCGACGCCTGTGCCGGCTTCCTCTGTTCCTTTGGCTCTTCGGGCTAGCAGTCCGGCCCGTGTTGATGAAGAGCCTATTGATGCCGAGATTCCAGTCTCGTAGATTGAGGTTGGCGGATCTTCTTCCGGTCCGCTAACTACAGCAGCCCCTCCAACTCCTGCTATGATGCCAGGTGCTGGCGGACGCAGATGAATATGTGAAATTCATCGTTGAGGGGTGTATAAAATGCTGCAGAGGGTGTATCTGCTGTGATGGATGCCAACGGGAGTTTTACGACGGCAAGAACTCTGGCAATGCCTTATATCGAGCTGATCCGCGTTCACCAAGGCCACACCATATGGCCGAGATCCTGGAGGCTTCGGTGATTGAGCTGGACCAGCGGCTCACAGAACTTCAGCGCATCCAGCGAAATGACCTTTCCGTCTTGATAGATGCGGAGAAGGAGAAGTTGATCGCTGAGATTGAGTCTTCCTACCAGGCCACTGTGAGCGTCTGGGAGCACGAGGGCTGAGACTGAGGCTGCGGTGGGGCAGTTGTCTCAGTCCATGAAGGAGACAATGGAAATGCGAGCTGCGTTGGACGCTAATATCGCGGAGATCAACGCCCAGATGCGCCGTCTTGAGGACCAACGGGCCCGGCTCCAGTTAGATGCCGAACGTGTCCAGGCTGAACACGTAGCTTTCAAGAAGAAAGCAACCTTCACTCACCGGGCTCTTGCCCTGGCTCGGCAGCGACAACAGCTTGATGAGAAGTATGAGAATGAAACTTCCGTTAGGCCGTTGAATTGATGCGTCAAGAAGCTGAGCATCGAGTCCTGGCGACTGTGGAGACTCATACAGCCGACTTGATACGTCGAGTTAGAGAGCTCTCAACCAACCCTGGAGATGTTTAGGGACTGTAGCGTCTCCTTTTTATGTTTTTGCAACTCTTGCTGGATAGTGTAGTTTTGTACTTTCTCTTTTTTAGAAAATAAAGAAGTACGCAACTTTTTTTTGTGATGTGTTCATTTTTGTTATCATGAACTTGATGATTTGTGTGGACCTATCATCTTTTGTGCACCTTGGCTTTTAGGTACAGATAATAGGTTTGAGGGAACCGACATGTTTGCTCAGAGGTAATATGGACGTGGCAATCATTGGGGTTCAAATGAGAATCTTCCTACTCAGAGGTATTATGGACGTGGTAGGAATGATCCTGGGGAATACGATGAACAACTCAGAGGTGATGGACGTGGAAGTTCTGCGATCAATGTACGACAACGCAAGGGTCGTTTGTACGAGATGTTTACTCAGAGGTAATGTGGACGTGGTAAACATGAAGGATAGCGTAGGCTTACGAAGTGTAAGATTCCGCTTTGCAAGGTGTAGAGGGACAACTCAGAGGTGATGTGGACGTGGTTGTCTTTCTACTGGAGGATGCTATGGAACAGCTGGGTTCCGGAAGCGTATGGTTTTGTTGGAAGGGAATTGTCTGTGAATCCTGATGATTGGGTCCATAGATCCCCTTGTGGAAGCACATATCTGGAAGATGTCAAGAATAGTACTTCTTCAGGAACTTGCCGTTGATGGGCATCATGAACAAGTCTCCATTGGGTTTGGCGAGGCGGTAAGCACCGTTTGAGTATACCGTCTCAATGATGAAAGGTCCTTCCCACTTGGGCTCGAACTTTCCTGGTGTCTTGTGAGTTAACACCATCGGCCTCCTGACTGCCAGAACCAGGTCGCCAACTTGAAAATTCTCTGTTTGACCTTCTTGTTGAAAGCCTGTGATATACGGGCTTGGTAGAGTTCGATACGTTGTTGAGCTAGGAGACGCTTTTCGTCAAGTGCCTCCAGCTCCTGCAGACGACGACGTTGATTGTCCTCTTCTGTGAGTTTGTTTGTGATGGCTACGCGGAGTGAGGGTATCTGGATCTCGAGAGGCAGTACCGCTTCACTCCCGTAGACAGGAAGAATGGTGTTTGCCTGTTGGGGTTCGTACCGTTGTGCGTAGGCCCAAAGACATTCGCCCAGCTTTTCGTCCCAGTCGCGTTTGTTGGATGACATGACTTTTTTGAGCAGCCTAACGATAGTTTTGTTGAACGCCTCGGCCAATCCGTTTGCTGCCGGATTGTAGGCGGTTGATGCCACATTTTGAATGCGATTCTTGTCACAGAATCTGCTGAAAATGGCTGATGAACTGAGGACCATTATCGTGGATGATCCTCCGGGTACTCCAAGCGGTAGATGACATGGTGTTTGATGAAGCTGACCACCTGGAGCTCTTTACTTTCCGCCAATGGGACTGCCTCTGCCCATTTGGAGAGTAGTCGGTAATGGCCAGGATAAGCGGTGCCCCTTGATGAAGGAGGGTGATCGGTCCTACAATGTCCATGCCCCAGGCTTCGAAGGGCCAGGAGGCGACTGTAGGATGTAGTGGTTCTGACGGCGTATGAATGAAGTCTGCGTGAAGTTGGCACGCATGGCACTTCTTAGCATAGTCGACAGCATCAGCGGCATGGTTGGCCAATAGTAGCCCATACTCGCAGTCGATCCTGCAACTTAGGACCAGGTTGATGAGCTCCGCAAGTTCCGTCATGAGCTTCTCGAAGAGCTTCGGTCGCCTCTTCGTTGGACAGGCATCGAAGGAGGAGCCCATCATAGGAGCGTCGGTAGAGTATTTTAGTGGTTGTATCATAGTAGAATCGAAGAGAACATCTCCTGACTGAGACGGCTTCCTTCGGTCCTCTGGAAGAATTCCGTAGATGGCGTAGTCGATGAACGGAACCTCCAGTCTCGGACATTAACACCAGTACCTGTCGGTATGGCGTGGTCCACTCGTAAGCATAGGTTTTTTTAGGACAAACCAAGTCTCGGCCAACCACCGTGACGTAGTGTTGATCCCAAGGGGTACTGCTAATGAGGCCGCGAGGCCAGCCAGAGCATCAGCCTCCAGGTTTTGTAGACGAGGTACGTATTCGATGAAGAACCCGGTAAGGTTGAAATGATGTTCAATAAACTTCATGGTAAGGGATCAGATCTTCATGGCGAACTTTATTGCCCTCGGATCTGGTTTACAACGAGTTTTGAGTCACCGTAGGCTTCCAGATGATCCACCCCCAGCTGTTGTGCCAGCTGGAGTCCCATAATGAGCGTGTTGTACTCGGCCACGTTGTTGGAGCACGGCTTCGAAAGAGAGTAAGCACGCTGGATGACTAGCTGATCGGGGGACTAAGACTACCCCCACTCTGCGACGATCTGGCCTTTAGGGCCTGTTCTTGAAGCGCCATCGAAAAACATCCGCCAAACGGAGCCTTCTTCGGTGACGTTTGATTCTTGGACCTCATCCGGATGTCTTCATAGAGTCTTGAGGACTCCGGGATGGGGTGTGCAGCTAAGAAGTCGGCCAAAGCTTGACCCTTAACGCCTTCTGTGGAACGAACACCATGTTTTTGGCGTTAGCAAGATCGCCCATGCGGCTAGCCGGGAGTTCAGTGATCCTGGCTTCGTCATGAGGACTCTGAGTGGATTGACTCGGGAGATAATGAATTGTCTGGCCCGAGACATAGTGGCGAGTCTTCTGGATGGCAAACACCAAGGCCAAGCACTCCTTTTCAACGGGGTTGTACCGGTGTTCGCCCGATGAGCGTTTGACTGAGGTAGTAGATCGCTTGCTCGTAGCCTGTATCGCTGTTTTGAGCCAGCAGAGCGCCCAGGGAATGATCCATGGCTCGGACGTAGAGGAGAAATGGTTTGCCGACGACAGGTGCTACCAGGACTGGTGGCTTGTCAAGTAAGCCTTGATGTCGTCGAAAGCCTTTTGGCACTCCTCTGTCCAGACGTAAGAGACTCCCTTCTTCATGAGCTGAGTAAAGGGTTGACATTTACCGAAAGATTTGCTATGAACCTCCGGATGTACGCCAGACCCCCTGTAGGCCTCGAAGTTCTCGAAGATTCTTCGGAGGGTCCATGTTGAGGATAGCTTTGGTTTTCTCGGGATCGACATGAATGCCTTTTGCCGTGATGACAAGCCCAAGAATTTTTCGCTAGAAACCCCTATGAAGGATTTAGGGGGTTCATCTTGAGTTGATGTGCTCGCATGAGATCAAAGACTGTCTTCAGGTCCTGTAGGTGATCTCTTTTAAAGCGGCTCTTGACTGCGATGTCGTCAACATAGCATTCGACTGTCTTACGAAGATGTTGACGGAAGATGGTGCTCATGGCTCGTTGGTATGTCGTACCGGCATTTTTCAAGCCGAAGGGCATTACTGTGTAGCAGAAAACGCCCTTTGGAGTCCTGAATGACGTATGTTTTGCGTCATCGGGGAACATCTTGATTTGATTGTAGCCTGAATACCCGTCCATAAAAGATATGCGTTCGAAGCCACACGTGTTGTCGATCATCACATCAGTGATTGGAAGTGGGAATTCGTCCTTCGGGCAAGCAAGTTGAGGTCTCTGAAGTCGATACAGACTCGTATCTTCCCATTCTTTTTGGTAACAGGTACGACGTTGGCTACCTAATCTGGGTGTTGCTCTTCACGGATGAAGCCGCTAGTCAAGAGTTTATCTACCTCCTGATCGATGGCGTTCATGATGTCCGGACGGAAGCGCCGCTGTTGTTGCTTGATAGGCTTGGCATCATGCAAGATATTCAACCTATGCATCGCAATCTGGGGATCAAGTCCCGGCATATCTTCGTAGCTCCAGGCGAAGACGTCGATATACTCCTTAGCCAGTTGGATTAAAGATTCTCGGTCTTCTTCTTCTAGGCTTTTGCTGATGAATGGAAGAAGACCCGTCTCCAAGGTCGATCTGCTCGACTTCATCCTGGGAGGTTCACGTAATTCGAAACGAGACTCCCATTGTTGTCCCAGGCGTTGAGCCTAGGGTTCTTCTTCGAAGGGTTCCGGCGCTTGGTCTTCGCCTTCACCTTTTTGAGGCTGTGCTGATCATGTTAGCTGACAGCACTTTCGTAAAGACTGATCCGATACTGGTATCGGAATCCCAAGTCGATGCTTCGGACGAGTGGGAATGTTCTACGTCTTCTGCGTCTGAACTCTCTGGAGTTGATGGCGGCGTGACCTAGCCTACCCCCCGAGTTTTGTTGTAGTAGTCTTGCGGCTTTCCTTTAGGTGTTGGAAGCCGGAGAGGGAGACGTCGACCCTTGCCGTAGTTCAGGCCTTTGTCGCTTTTCAGGTCGTAGCCCATCTTTTGGATGAGGTACTTTGCCTTATCCGTGTACCGATAGAGTTGCATTCTGCCGGCATCTGGTTCTGCTCGAGTGGCGGGAGGTCTTGATGACGCTCGACCTTGCCGAAGATGATGGATCCTTCGTTCGACTTCGTGGAGGGACTATGTAGCAGACTCCTTGAGACGGGACTACTCGATTTACATTATGGACGGTCGTTATTTGTGTTTGCAACGACCGTAGAGCGTTATCTAATGTATACATGGCATTCCAATACGGAAGACAAGAATAATTAAAAGATACTCTATTATTGATGAAATACGAGATTTTATCCCGTGGGATTACATTGTCTAAGGAGGGTGCATCTACATCAGCAGAGATATATTCGCCAAGCTCCTCATCTGTAAGCACTGGGGTTGGATCAGGAGAGTCCACCACAGTTTTGATTTGGGTCTGAGAGGGTTATGTGAGCCCTCCGGCGTCTTGGATGACTGGGGGCTTGCCCTTGAGACGCACCTTCAGTGGTGCCTCAGCTGCGCCTCCAGTGATTGGTGCCTTCCCCTGTAATTTTACCACCAGGGGAGCCGATGTTTGAGGCGGCTTCCCTTTGAGGCGTATCTTCAGGGGAGCTTCAGGAGTTGGTGCTTTTCCTGGTAGCTTGATGCTCATTGGGGCACCTTCTGGGGCGGTTTGCCCTTGAGTCGGATCTTCAAAGGGGCATCGGGAGTCGTCTCAGGCTCCATGTCCGGCCCGGCTGCCGTCTCTGTCTCGTTATCAGCATCGTTGGCTTCCTCCTCGTCAAGTGATTTGTACAAGTCGGAATCGGTGAAGTAGGCTTCAATCCCTTTGAAAGGATCGATGTCTGCGAACTCCGTCCTGATAACGCCGTTGGTGGATACATATTTCATGCATTGGTGGAGCATGGATGGCACCACCATGTACTCATGTAGCCATGGTCGACCAAGCAGGATGTTGTAGTTGACCTCGGCATCCACCACATAACAGGTCACCTCAGTTTTGAGGTTACCGATGTGACACTTTAGTCAAATTTTGTCCAGTGGCTCGCTTTTGCTAGCGTTGAAGCCACTGATGGTTGTGTTGGAGGGCGCCAGCCGGTACATTGGGATCCCCAGTGTTGATAACAGCGCCTTCGGAATGATACTGAGAGAAGACCCCGGATCGATCTGAATCCGGTTCACCTTGACTGAACCGACATATCCTGTATAATACAGCGGCCGGTTATGTCGGTGGTGCTTGAGCAGCATGTCTTGTTGGGTGAATGTTATGTTTGGGATAACTTCATCCGCACAATGACATGTGCGCAAAAGTAGTTGGAAGGTCTTCAGGCTGCTTGACCTGACTGAGAAAGGATTCGGCATCCTTCAGAGCTTCACAGAGAGCTTCTCGGGAGTCTTTGGAAAGACGCAGGAGCTCGAACAAAGATAGGTGGGCAGGAGTACTGGCCAGTTGTGTCAGTATGTCGAAGTTGTGGGGCTTGGCTATCCCCGAAGCATTCTCCTTTCATAGAGGCCTGTCGAAACGAGCCTCCACCTGCTTCTGCTTATTGGCTGCTGAGGGCTTAGATGAGCCCTCTTCCTGGACAGCGGGGACGGTGCAAAGAGGCACCACTTCGGCGGCAGCTTCGCCGGGTTGGACGTTCTGTTGTGAACGCGTCTGCATAGGAAGTGTCTCTTCTGTTGAAGAAGAGACCATGCGACAAGACTTGATCTTCCTGCCTTTGGATTTGGAGGTAGGACGTACCTCCGGTTGAGTTACCTCGGAGACGAGGTCGGGGTGGACCCATAGGACCTCTCCTCGAGATGTGGTGAGTGGAATGAGTCCACTCACACTGTCACGGGTAGGTGGTAAGTTAACCACCTCCATTGTTGCCTTAGGGATGGGGACGACGCCATCTTGTGTGGTAGTCGGCGGCAAGGTGCCGAACTGGAGTGACACCACATTGGCTGACACCGTCTTCTCTTCGTATTGGACGTAGATTACATCCGCATTGATCATGCGCTGGATGTAATTTTTGAGGACATAGCAGTCCTTGGTCGGGTGTCCGACAAACCGATGGTAATGATAGTACCTCGGGTTGTCCACTTTCCCAACTTCATCGGGCCGCTTTGGGTCCGGTAGCTTGATCTTGTCACCTGCTTCAGTATTTCAAAAAGTTACAGGGTGTCTTCGTCGTTGAACGAATAAACCTCCTTGGGCCTTGGTGCAAGTGGTGGCTTCTGAGTAGGCGCAGATGCGCCTTTTGAGGTATTAACAGTCAATGTCTGCTTCCCCTTTGTCTCACGTCCAGGGTTGTTGGCCGTAGACCTTTTCCCCATGTCATCAAAGGCAGGAAAGCTAACCCCCAAAAGACGTGCATTGGCCGCCTTCTTTTCTGCGGCTTCTGCTCCGATGATCAGGGAGCTCCAGTCGGGGGGAGGAGTAGAGTTGAGCCAGAGCTTGACTGCAGGCAGCATGTTCATGCTGCAAGAGAAGAGGAGCGCATGTTCCGGTATGCCTGGAGGTAGTCTGAAGCAGGCCTGTTGGAAGCGTTGGATGAACACCCGAACCGTTTCCTTCTCCTTCTGGCGTATCTCTATGAGGGACGCCATCGTCATGTCCTTCCCGCCGTCGTAGAAGCGGTCGAGGAAGAGGCGCATCAAATCGTCGAAGGATGATATAGAATTGTCGGGGAGGCTGCAGTACCAGTCATACGCTACTTCCTTCAATGCTCCGACAAATATGCTAGTGAGGAGCGCGTCCTCCTTCGGGAGATGTCCTGTTTGGGACTGGAAGTATGTCAGGTAGCGACACGGAGAGTCCTTCCCGTCGTATGGCATCAGTGTTTGTGGTTTATACTTTGGAGGATAAACCACCTTGTTCCACTCGAGGGGATAGGGTTGGGGGATGCCCATCTTCTGGCGCTCCTCTTGCCTGTTCTTGGATTCGAAGCGCTCCCGTAAATCCTTGATCATTTCAACCACATCCTCCGTGGAGCTGGGTGTTGGGGAAGGTGGTACCACCTGGAGTGAGAGTTTGAGGGCTCAGACGTCGGAGGGACTTCTCGGCGGTCTGTGCCTGAGGGTACCCGTTGAAGGGGTACACTCGACTCCCCATTGGCCCCTGGGTCGGGACTGGTCGAAGGCATTTGGGTCAAGGCCGACCGTATTTCAAACACCGCCTGAGTCAGTGTTTGCATGGAAGTAGAGAGGATTTTGAGCCAACCCTCTAATGTGTCTATGCGCTGGACGATGTCCTGCGGCGGCACATCAGACTCGACATCAACCTCAGTCACGTTCACTGTCACGACGCGGCCGGCAGTGGAGGGATGAGTTGAGGCCTCACTCTCGGCCTCACTCTCATGTAGGGGAGTCGCCTCTCCTGGAGCTTCATCTTGGCCACCCCAGCCACGTTCTGGAGGTCATTCTCGACGGACGCATCTGCAAGGGTCTGATTACCCTCAGCTCCGTCTTAAAGGGCCTTTTCGTCTCCGGAACTCGGGTTCACAGATGCTAGGCTACCCCCAGCTATGTTCTGGGGGATATCCTTGTCTTCAGAGGCTTCTGGGAGGCTGACTTCACCTCGAGGATCTGCCCCAAGTGTGCTTTGGACACACTCGTCTTCGGAAGGAGGCTCGACAAGGGTCTGACTACCCCCAGCTTCCTCTAAGAACTTCTTCCTCGACCGAGTGCTTTCGAATACTCCGGAGGACGAGACAGCCGCCTTGGTTTTCCTCGGCTGGCTTTTGGATAAGGACGAGGAATTGCCAGTCATTTTTCGGACCGATGAGGAGTTGGAGATCACGTTGCATGAAGCAACCCCTGGCTCCTCATCTGTCGACACCTTCCTCCAATGGCGATGTCGTAGGGGTGTCGATGACTGCAGCCGCTGAAAGACTGACTGCCTTGGAGGTACTGCCGCCTCGCAACAGCAGTTGATGGTGACCACCGTATAAGTATGTCCCGTGAGAGGCGTATCATGCTTGTTGGTCGACTCTTCTGACCGGCGTTTGTGAGTGATCACGTTACGCAGGTCGTTGGAGGAGAGTGCTACCTTCGTATCCCCTTCAAGCGCATGGCAAGGCCAAGCGTTGGGGTGGTCAAGTGAGTGCTGCGCCCCCTGATCTGATACCAAACAGGCATCCCGATCAGTAGTGGAGGAACCACAACATTTGTTTGTCTTGTTCGACTTGGTTGTGCACGCAGTAGATGCGCCCAAGTGAGACAAGGGTTTTGAAGGTCGGCTCGTTCTCGGCGCCGCAGCACTCGAGCCGACCTTGTACAACTTACCATCAGCAGCGCGCATAATTGTGAGCGCATGCTTCTGGCTTGTTGCTGGCATAGCACGTTTGGGACGTATGGCCCGTGCTGCCTTGGACTTCTTCGTACCAGGCCGCTGGGACGCGCAGTACTCAGAATCCAAATTCTTCTCGCCACTACAGCGAGTGAGTCTGTCAAAGACAGAGATCTTCTGTGGCACATCAGAGACGATGCGCAGGGCATTGACTGCGTCCCTGCTCCGTCGACGCATCTTCCTCGCCTGAGAGGGAGATGGCTGGGGAATGTGGTTAGCCACACGTTTTCCCGAGAGATGCGCTGCATCAGTGGGCGCATCTTGGTTGCTGAGGACGTCAGCAGGAAGGGAGGGCTGGATTGGCGCATCCCCTTCGATGGTGGTGCCCGAGGCGTCGACCTTGCGCACCCAGACTCGGCGGGTCTTCTTCGGCTTCGGCAGCCGCTTCGAAGGACTTGTACTGCCTTCAGATATGAACTCCTCATACGCCTGTTGATTGAGGCGTATGACCAGCGTCTTGTGGGAGGAGCCCACCTTCACGTCGTCGGCTTGCGACACAACTTTCTCGGTGGTGGAGAAAGAAGTTCCCAGCAGAGTCGCCAGCTTGTTTGCCATTAAAATTCTTTGATGTAAATTTTAATACAAACAGAACAGTATTACAATATAAGACTTAGATGTAGCCCTAGAAGTAAACTTTTGTTTAATCTGGGTCCCTTGTGCCGATGGAGCGAGTAGTAATACGTTGACTCCGTTGACGAGCTGACGACGGTTATCGGTTCTCTGAAGGTTTGGATTTCTCTGGGTACTGGAGCTTGCTGAGAGGAGGAAGACGTTGAATGTCTGTATCTGCCTCTCTGGTGGTATGTTTGTTCGTATCCGTCTGTGTGTAAGAAAGAAATGATTCCTCTATTTATAGCTGGGCAGGTTGGCTGCTCATGCGCGCATATGTAGGATGCGCCGGGACGTGGGGATGCCACGTGTTGATTGCTGATGGAGGCGCATGGGTGATGCGCCCTGATCGAGGGGTTGACTTCTTCATACTGCTGTTGTGAGCCGACACGTAGTAGAGGAGAAGATCTTTCTGTTGCTGAGATCTTGGATGAGTTGAGTCAAAGGACAGGTGTCATCGACCCATGGCTCGGGGATCTCGGATTTGGTGGAGAATGATCTGGTAGGATGCACCTAGGATTGGGCGCATGAGGAGACTTTGGCTCGTAACCTTTAGGAGTCACGAACCATTCTGGGCATATGGCTTTTGAGGCGCATGCAGGCGACTTTCCTTCTGTCTTTTGGGATCAAAGAGCAGTCTAGGGCGCATGGCTTTTGAGGCGCATGCGGAGCTTCAGATGGAGACTTTCCTTCTGTCTTTTGGGATCAGAGAGCAGTTTGGGACGCATGGCTTTTGAGGCGCATGCAGGTTTGGGCGCATGGCCGTGGAGGCGCATGCGGGTGGTTGAGTGGCCACGTGGCAGTAGCCGTCGAAGTAAAGTCATGATGATGCTGACGTTGCCGACGCTTCGTCTTCTGAAAAAGCTGTCGACCGTTCAGGCTTTGGAAGATGTGCTGCCAACTCTGTCAGTTCAGCATTTAATGTCTATGACATTCGATGGACATCTGAGGGGGCGCATCGATTGACGTTCCACTGGGTATGGGGGCGCATCCTCTGTGATGCGGTTGGCTCTGAAGGGCGCATCTGTGTGATGTGCCTGAAGTCGAAGGACGCGTGCGGCTGTTTTATTCTTTGAGTACTTTAAAAAGCCGTTTGGCTGAATTCGAGGCGTCCGGTTCATCCATTAAATGCAAGTTCATTGCTCAGAATTCGGAGAGCCATCCACTTGGCGCGTGGGTTTGATCTGCCCGGCCTATAAATAGTGGCATGGAGAGACGGTTTGCTTCTCGTTCTCTCACGTACTTCCAATCATGAACTTGGGTACTCAAGTGCATTTTGTTGACGAAGTGCTCCCGAGGGTGAAGATGAGACGCCATGTCGTCGTTGCTGCACTTGAAGGTGACTGTTACATCCAAAAGGCGGGGTCGAGGGCTTCCGAGGCAGGCGGAAGGTGCCTGTTGCATCCAAAGATAGGGATGCTCGGGCCTCGTCTCCGTTGTTCCGGAAGAGCCGTAGATCGGAATGGCGGTGCTTGGCTCTTTCTTCCTTCAAAGTGGGTGTCGCCCACTCTGGTTGTGTTGAAAGCTGCTCCTTTAGCCGTGTTTCGATTATGGTCTTCCTTGGTCTTTGGAGGCTCTTTCGAAGCCT
Source organism: Iris pallida (assembly GCA_029216955.1). Classification (NCBI taxonomy): domain Eukaryota; kingdom Viridiplantae; phylum Streptophyta; class Magnoliopsida; order Asparagales; family Iridaceae; genus Iris; species Iris pallida. The sequence goes on from JANAVB010003000.1 coordinate 1,963,720, forward strand.
CCCCTGGCCACAGATTTGCGGTGCTCTTCACTTCCTCGGTTCCAGCCAGAGGGTTAAATGCTTCATTAGTCGAAGCATTTATCAAGTGAGCCTGGCTGGAAGAGCGGCACATAACTGGGCTGCTGAAAGGATGCACATAACTGGGGATGCACATAACTGAGCTGCTGAAGGAATGCGCCTTACTGAGGGCGCATGGTGGGATGCGCCCGATTGAAGGTGCATGGTGATTGCTGCGCCTGACTGGAGGCGCATGATGGCTGCTGCGCCTGACGGGAGACGCATGGTGACTGCTGCGCCTGCCTAGAGGCGCATGGTGGCTGCTGGCCGTAGACTTAGGATCTTTCCTTTGTAGGAGTTTTTCCTTTGTACAGCCTTCTCTAGACATGTAATAGACTTTTATCTGTGAAATAAGAAGTTCTTTTTCCATGTCTATATTTGTTGCTTTTGCTGTGGAGTATTTTGTCCAAGCTCTGGCGTATGTAGTGTCCGGCGCATGGGCTTTCTGGTTGTGAAATTCTATGCTTCTACAGCGTATTCTGTCTTTATTCTTTTATTCAGCAAAGGGCATTTTTTATGTTATTTTTATTTGTAATACAATTTTTTTTAAAAATTATCAAAAAGACAATTATTTTAAAAATTGTCTTCTTCTCAACAAACTACATTTCCAAAAAGAGGTTTACTGGAAGCAACATTCTAATATCTCCTGGCTAAAACAAGGAGATAAAAATACCAAAATTTTCTATTTAGCAGCTACTACTAGAAGGCAAAGAAATATGATCCACAGTATTACTACAGATGATGGCGTCCAAATTTCAGACCTGACTGGCATCTCTGATACATTCATTAATCATTTTCACTCTATTTTCCAAGAAGTTGATACTACTCATGTTCATGAACATATTCTGGCTGATCTTCCATGTATTTCTGTTTCTGAAAACGATTCTTTACACTCAATTCCTCAAGAAGAAGAAATCAGATCAATTATCAAGGGCATGGGTCCTTATAAGTCTCCTGGACCGGATGGATATCCAGCTCTATTCTACCAAAAACACTGGGATCTTGTTGGCTCAGAGGTATCATCACTTGTCCAAAATTTCTTCATTTCGGGTATTATGCCAACTCGGCTGAATCATACTCACATTGCTTTAATCCCTAAAGTGAAAAATCCTACTAAGCCAATAGATTATAGACCTATTGCCCTTTGTAATGTTCTTTACAAAGTCATCTCTAAGTTACTTGCTAATAGGCTTCGTCCACTCCTACACAAGCTTATTGGCCCCTACCAGAATGCATTCGTGCCAAATAGATACATAGGTGACAATGTGGTAATTGCACATGAGCTCCTTCATTCTATTTCAAAATTCTCCACCCAAAACAGTGCCTTCGCTCTCAAAGTTGATATGTCTAAGGCTTATGACAGATTAGGTTGGGGTATTATTGGTCAAGCTCTCACTGGTCTGGGTATTGTTGGTAACACTACAACAAATATGGCCTACAATAGCATGCATAGAATGCTATAGAAAATCTTTTATAGCATATTCTGTCCGCTATAATTGCCCATGCTATAGTAAGTTAAGACATGTGAATGCTATAACATTATAGCGTTCTTGAATGTTGTAGATGGATTATAGCATTCGTGTATGTTGTGGATGGTTTATAGCGTTCGTGAATGCTGTAGATGGATTATAGCGTTCATGAATGTTGTGGATGGTCTATAGCGTTCTTGAATGTTGTTGATGAATAATTGCGTTCATGAATGCTGTTGATGGTGTATAGCATTTATTATAGCGCTTCTGAACGCTGTCCATTTTTATAGCAGTTTAAGTGCTATAAATCTATTACACAATTTTATATTTGAATAACCTATTCTGTATCACATACAATTAACCTGTGCGTCATATAAATTCATGCTGAATCGTAATTTTGATTTCAACAATTTCAATCGCAACTTCCATTTCGATCAACCAAGATATAGAAAAGGTTTGCCAAAATAAATAAATTCATACATTTTTCATTAAAACTTTCAAGATGTATAAAATGTTTATAACCAAACGCTAGTCCAAAATTCAACTGAACCATTCTATTTCCATACAAAATATCTGTAGGCCAAAATGCAGCTCGATCGACTCTTTCCTTCTAGCTTATATCCTTGAGAACGACATAAAATGGACAAATCTAGATTTCTGTCATGAGGAACCTGAAAAACAAAGAAAGGTTCAACTTATTAGTCGTTAGATGAAATTTCAAGGAATTAGAAAGAAAGTAAGCATTTTACATAACACAACACAATAAATATGAATCAGCTGATATATTAGAGGACTAACTCCAGCAGCCCCCAACTTTATTTTCAAAACTCTCTATTTTTCAAACTCACCCTAAAAAGGTTAAGGGGATTTGTGAGCAAGCTCAGACCTACCCCTAAGAAAAATGGAGTTCAAATAACATAAGTTGGGGTGTGTAACAGTCAACAGTTAGGGATATGTGTGTGTAGATGTGTTTACCTACAGTGGGCATACTAGCATAAGAGTTGGGGGTTCCTCTATGTATCAATGCACAACTCTATCCTCTCTTGTATCCTTTACATATACACACTCAAACAAATGACAACACTCTCAAGTCACTGGCTGTCTCACCCTCAAATAACTACTTCCACATTATCTTACACATAATACCAGTATCTTATGTTCTCAACCCTGGATTAAGTCTATAACAGCAAAGATGTACTTCACTTCTCTTGATTTATATTGTTGGTAGATTACACACTATATAGACCTACAACCAGAATCTAAATTTGAATAACAATTTACTTAATAGGTACTATTGTTAAAATTCATGATGAAGCACTGGCTAAGTAGCATAGCTAGTTTCTACCAAAAAAAAGCATAAAAGGCTTAAAGAGTATTTGAAACAGGTACTTTCAACATGTCATCTGTTGCAAGGTTGTGCCTCTACCCTGCAACGTCTGTAGCCTATTTAAGCAATGTTATTGGAGTAGATGTATTTGAAACAGGTACTAAGAACATAAATTGTTTAACAAAATAAGGTGGATAAAGAGTATAACCTTCATGCACGCATCTATTGCTGGACTTGGCCGTACATTCTTTTCCTTCTCAAGCCTGATCAGTTCTTTCAGATACTCTGTTATATAAGAAAATAAGAAAAAGAATAGTCATATATAGTGTGAAGTTAAAAACTGCCCCAAAATTGAACTAACTATTGAGAATTTTTTTGATAAGTTGTTGTACCAAACAGACTTGGACCGCTTTCCAAGAAAAATAAGCAGAAGCAGCCTCCAAAAAGGACATGTTCTGTCAATAATAAAGTTTTTCAATATGGTTGGTTATATAGATAGTTTGAACATAGAAAGAAAAGATTGAACAAAACAAGTCCCTAATTTTAACATTGATATTCTGTAATTTCTGTCTTTTTTACATTAAGTTTCTTCAAATTATAAGTAGAAAACTCAAACAACCACAACTGCATGACCAACTTAACTCTATTGTTAATCTTCCAATAACTACTCATTCATTGAGGATACTAAGACTCTAATTTTTAGCAATAAAATGATTCAGAGTTGACAGTTTATTGCAAAATTTTGTTTTATCTCAATCTTGTACCTAAAAGTTTATGTCCTTGTGTAAAATGGAGTGTATGTGTCACTGAAACATCTCCGACACGGCTTGACACAGACATGACACCAATTTTTAGAGTCTCTTGTGCTTCAAAGATGCTTTGCTAAAGGTAGAAGATGGAAAATCTTTATCTAACACAATTGATTCTACATAAATTTCAAGTGCAATTAAATGTAATATGAAGCATCAAGATCAACCAAGCCTTTAACATGGAGATTCTTAAAATTCGTTGTCGTGTTGGACTTGTACTGGACACATGACAAAGACGTCCCAAAATACAGAAGGGAGATGCTAGGAATAGTGTCATGTTCGTGTTGTGGTGATCGTATCAATGCCATGTCAAATTGGTAACATAGATGTAACAGTTTGAAGAGAGCAAGTCCTAGTTTTTAACATTGGAGTAATTGGTAAAACAAGGAAAGAAAAATTATATAGACAGGACAGGACACAAGGTACTAAGTATCATGTTCTTTTTATCGCAACATAAATTTATTTGATTGAAAAATGAAATGTTATTGAATGGGGAATTAGTTACATATTGATACTGGACACCTGTGGTGTACATGTTCCATTAACAAAATAAATAAGATAAGAATATCATTACTTGAGGGGAAGGCAAGCGAAGGCAAGATAATATGTGAACTGCACCACAATATAAGTACGAAGACAATCTGCTACCCTATCAATTCATACTTCTTCATATTGTTCTTTTGAACAAAATTTTGCACAGGCACATCAATTTCTGTGTAATTAGTGTAACTGCTCTAGCATGCTCAATGCATAAGTTATGTTGCTGTGTCATGCATGACTGGCGAGCGAGCCTAGGAAGCAGGAACTCTCCAAAACTAATATGAGCCCGATTATTGTTGGAAATGTATCGAACAATATCTTGTCTCCTCACTTCTATATTTATTCACTTTCTTATGTAAATCTTTTAAGTATCTTAAAAATTTAAGATATGAATATCATTACTAGAGGGAAGCAAGACAACATGTGAAATGCATCACAAAATACATAAGAAAACAGACTGCTACCATGAAAAACACCTCGAAGAATCTTCGGTGAACCTGAAAACATATCTATAAGACTGATAACTCATCTAGATAATCCCTCCCCTTTGGTATCCACCTCCCTTTTGTACTAATAAACCCCAATTTTTCCTGAATCAAAAGGAAAGTGCCCCTTACATCCATAAAAATCAGTCAAGAATTGGATTTTCACCTTCCTAGAAGGAATTAAGGTTGATATGATATTATGATTGGATTCATTAACATTGGACTTTGTTTGAAGATATATTCACCATAAACAGATATGTAAAACACATATTAATTTCAAGAGATTCTACAACACCAATATAATGCACAAACTAAAAGTCGTTAACCCCTAAAAATTAATAATTCTCAAATAGATTTGAAAGGCAAAAAAATCAATCACAATGGAGCAGATGAGCAAATCCGACTGAAAACTTGCAAAAATTTCTGAAAAATAACAAAAAAAAATAGGGTTAGGGTTTTGAGATGTACTGTAGGTCCTGGCCGGTGGGATCTCCTTCCTGGACGAGGAAGGACTTCATGGAGCATCTGTTAAACACAAAAATATTAGAGAAGGAGGAGAGGGGAGAATAACCAAAGCAGAGGAGGAGGAGCAGAACCCTACCGATGGCTTACTAGAGGGATGAGAGGAGAAGAATCCTACCGAGAGAATCAAAATCCTACTGATGGCTTAGAGAAGGAGGAGAGGAGCAAAATCCTACCGATGGCTGACCGATCACAGAGAAGGAGAGAAAGAGGAAATTTGAAATAAGGAATTTTTAGAGGAGGAGATGACCTATTTCCTCCAATCCGCTGACCTAAATATCGGATAGGAAATAGTGGCACGGGAGAGAGAATGGGAAGGCGAAGAGGCTAGGTTTAGTAATGAGAATTTCAATTTTGTACTATGTGTCTCCCAAATTTTGGTTTTGAGGAAAATATTTTGGTTTGCCTCCAAAACCAAAGTCAGCAAAAATTATTGGCACCAATATATATTCTACAATATTCAGGAAATGCTATAGATAGATATTTTTATAGCATTGCAGAAAGAACGCTATTGTTGATAACATTCTATAGCGGGGACACTTGAACGCTATAGAAAAATTGCTATTGTAGGCCCTATTTGTTGTATTGTAAATCGAATGATCTTATCATGCAATATGTTACCACTCCTTCCTTTGCAATCCTCATCAATGGAGAACCCTCAAAATCCTTCACTCCTGGTAGGGGAATTCGACAGGGATGTCCTCTTTCTCCTTATTTGTTTATAATGTGCATGGAAATTTTATCCACATTGATCAACATCATGGTCAGGAATTCATAATATGACAGTGTCACCATTCGATATTCGACTTATCATTACTCTCATCTTGCATTTGCAGATGACCTTTTCATCTTTGGCAAATCATCTCTCCACAATATTCAACAGGTAAAAATCATTCTCAATACCTTTAAAAGTTGGTCTGGCCAACGTATAAACTATGATAAATCTTCAATCTTCTTTTCTAAGAAAACTGATCCTGTCATGAGAGAACTATACATCCATCTATTGGGCGTTCAATTGATGAATTCTAAGGATAAATACCTGGGTCATCTTCTTCCACAGTCCAAAAACAGAGTCAGTACATTCACTGCTCTACTGAATGCCAGTTCTTCCCGGCTACAAGGCTGGCAACGTAAATGCCTTTCTCATTCTGGTCGAACCACACTCATTAAATCCACCCTTGCATTACTGCCTACATACTACCTATCAGCCTATCTCATTCCCAAAAAAGTGACTAATATGCTTGCTAAAGATCAGTGTAATTTCTGGTAGGATTCTTTAGATAAAAAGAAAAATCCATTATACTGCTTGGAGTTGTTTCACTAAACCAAAATATCAAGGGGGCTTTGGTATCAGAGATCCTTACATCACAAATCTCAGTCTCCTTCTCAAACTTACATGGAGATGCATTTCTCAACCAAAGTCATTATGGGCTACCTTACTCTGCAACAAATACCTCCAATCTAATTCCTTCTGGATAGCAGTGCCTACCAATACTTCTTCATGTGTATGGTCCAGTTTATTGACCAGTAGAGATTATCTTATGGGTAATGTAATCTGGTCTGTGGGGGATGGCCCTTGTATTGACATATAGAATGATCCTTGGGTCCCAAGTCTTCCTAATTACAAAGTGCAAGGATACACCTTCAGTAATCAATGGGTTCAAAGAGTCTGCGACCTTATTAACAGAGATTCCCTTTCATGGAAAGCAAATCTTATTCATATTCTATTCTCTCCTACTGAAGCAGCAGCTATTTTGAAAATACCTCTATCGAGCAACTGTCACACTGATAAACTTATGTGGATCCATACTGCTGATGGGGTTTTAACTACCAAATCAGCTTATCGAGCAATTCATGAGAAGCTTTTTCCTGATATGAACAATATTGAGGTGGCATAATTTTATAATTGAAGAAAACTTTGGTCTCTTACTCATATAAGCCCAAGAGTGGTGATGTTTGGTTGGCGAGCCATTACTAACTCTCTTCCTACTAATGCCAATATTCATCGTCGACTGAACCATATTGATGCAACATGCCCTTTATGCAAGGTACACTCTGAAACCACTAATCATCTTCTTTTGCATTTTCCATTAACAGGTATCTCGTGGCAACAAAATCCAGACATATTATCTATCATAAATGAAGGCTCTACTATTTCATCAATTATCAATACCCTGCTAAAGGAAGGAGATCGAGATAAAATTTTATCTTTTTTCTATCAAATTTGGAGCATATGGAAAGCCAGAAACAAATTTTTATTTGATCATCATCCAATCAATGGTAGACGTATCTCTGAAGATGCAGTGTGCTTAAAGAAGAAGTTTGACAACTGCAACAATAGCATTCCTGATACGACAACGACTCCCCTTATGTACAAGCATGCCACCACTTGGATACCTCCTTCTCCCAATACTTGGAAGATCAACTACGATGGTGCCTATATGGACGAGAAAATGTCTGCAGGGGCTCTTCTGCGTGATTCTCATGGACATTTCATGCTAGCTCTTACAAAGACTGAAGTTGGAGGTACACCTTTAGAAGCAGAGGCTATGGGAATTAGTCTTGCACTTGACATATGCAATACTGAATTTCTGAGAGACGTCACAATTGAAGGAGATTGCAAGCCTTTGATTGAAGCAATCAATTTTACTGATACAATCCCTCTCTGGAGAGCTCGCCATACTATAGAAGATGCAAGGAAGGCTTTGACGTCTTGTAACCTCCGTTAACCAATTTTTTGGAATTTTGGAATTTTGTATTTTTTCAAAACTCTCAATTTTTCGAATCTCGAAAAACGTGCACTTTCTAATTTTTGGAAAAACAAATTTGACCGTGATTGTTATCGGTCCTTGTTGGCTTGGTTTACTATTTTAAGCGATTTTGTCCTATTGAAAATTTTCTGTCATTTTTCTTGAATCAATAAGTTTTAATTATTGTTCTATATGAAAAACGTTTATTGAATTTCGAACTTTCAAAATATATTATTAGTAAATAAATGATTGATAAATATATTTAAATAATTAAGTGAATAAATTAGTATTATTTATGATTTTAAAAATATTAGCTAAATTGTAATTAGCCATTTGTTAAATTTGTATTAACTAGTAATTTAATTATTAATTTATAACTAGCATTTATTTAGTACTAATTAATGTACTAACTAGCAATATGTTAGCAATTAGTAGTTAGTATGTTAGTTTCCACTATTTTCCCTATATTCTATTATATGTACATTTGTTAGGGTTTTCTCTACTCCCCTATAAATAGAACCAATTCCCAAAACCCTAGAAATTCTACACAAATTCCCAAACCTAGAATTCCTAGCAGCCCCCCCATTTTCCTGTCCCAAACTAAATCGACCACCATTGTACGCCGCCATCAACCACCGCCGCCGTCGTTCATCATCTCCACCTGCCAACACCACCACCACCACCACCACCACCCTTCCTCCACGCCGTCAAACCACCGCCATCAACCACCGCCGCCGCCGTTCATCATCTCCACCTGCCAACACCACCACCACCACTGCCATCAACCCATCACCACCACCGTCACCCACCGGAACAACCACCACCGTTGACCTCGGCCGCCCACACCACCTCAACCAACATCATAGAGAGAGAGAGAGGGAGAGAGAGGACCTGACCGCGCCGCCCTGGCCGAGCTCGCGCCGTCGCGCGAACCGACCGTCCGCCGCCATGGCCAGACCTAGCTTCCGCCGGAGCCAGGCCGAACCCTCCGTGCTGGCGCTCCCCTCGCCGCCCCTTGGCGAGCTCCGCCGACCGGATCCCCCTCCTCCGCGTCGCCGGAGCCCAGGCGAGCCGCCGGCCAACCCATTCGTGAGCCCTCTCTAACCTTTTTTGTTGGTTCTGATTGATTGGGGGGAACAGAGCCCCCCCTTCTTATTGATAGATATTAGTTTATTAATTATATTAGTTTATTATATATAATATATTAGTTTATTATATATAATATGTATTTTTATATAATAAAATGTATAATAGTTTTATAATAATGTATATTAGTATATAATATAATGTGTATTAGTTTATATATAATTATATTAGTTTATATATATAAATGTACATTTGTTTATATAATGTATATTAGTATAATAAATGTATATTTGTTTAATGTAATGAATATTGGTTATATATATAGTATATATAATGATGGTATTATTATTATTATTATTATTATTATTATTATTATTATTATTATTATTATTATTTTATTGGTATTATTATATTACATAATCAATTACTTAGAAAAATATATAAAAATATATAATTATATTTCTAAAATAGTATTAGTAAAGTTTTGACCTAAATTATTATTATAGTATTTTACCTACTTAATGTGAATGTTTCTTGGTACAAAAATATATTTATCGAACTACTAGTTTTCAATTTTCAAATAATATATGAATATGGCATGCTTGTGATATATATTGACCTTACAAATAATTTTCATAATTTCTTATATATATTTAGTTATATATATTTTATTCACAAATCGTGACTATGATAGTCATTTTCGTATTTCTTGATTGATTATCGTACCAACCCTGATTTTAGACTTTTATATACCAAACTAGGCTATTTGGACTACTCTAGACTCATTGGGACTGTCCGTGTCGTCGTCTGGGACCCTCGGTAGAGCATAGCAGTGTACCTACCTCGTGTCGACACGTTCGTGTTGTGCACGTCGACTCCAACCAATCGTGGCGAGCATATTCTCTGATCTTTTCATACTTATCTGGATTATATTCTTGCTCTAGATTACTCTACTTGATGCTGACACGTATCTTCACAGATTAATACTATATGGATCCCTTCCTGAGATGTTATCCCTCTACGGGTGCATCGGATATTTCATGTTCATGTACTTTATCATGTGCATCAGGTACTCCTTGTACTCGTACTAGTTCATGTTTTTACATATTCTCATGTGCTTTCATGTGCTTCATGTGCTTTCATGTGCTTTATCATGTGCCTCATGTACTACTCATTACATGAGTTCACGTATCTTTAGCTGTATTCATGTGCCTATGACGTAACTTGAATGGATCCTTGTGTATTGATTGGGGCAGAGTGAGTAGAATTGGTTATGTGAACACTATCCCCAGTAGCTTTATTCATGTGCCTCCTTAGTTGTATTCATGTGCCCCTAAGCCGTTTACGTAACCATATTGTACTCTAAATCACGTAGCTACTTACAGTCTCTACTATCATGTATTTACTTTTATTTACAAAATATCTCTTGTTTACTCGTATTTCCTTTTCAGCACTTTCTGTATTTTACTCTATTACATGATTTATACTCCTAACCTGCTATGAACTGTTTGAGAGATATGTGCTCATTCCCGTCCTGACTGGACCTGTTGAAAATTTTACAGATAGCTTGGAGGTTGCCTGCTAGCCTAGAGGAGGCACAGTAGAGGTTGTATAGATAGCTAGGGTTTTGCTTATAGTTTATTTTCAGTTGTCTTGAGTAGTATTTATGGATTGAATGTATTTGAGCTTTGAGATGTATTTTTGGGTTGTGTATCTTAGACACTTAGACTTCTATCTGCTGTATCTCTTTTGGATTTCATGTTTTATCTATCTTCCATTATGCTCTACCTTAGATGTGATTGAGTTTATATTCTGCTATGTCACCCCCATTCAGAGAGTATAAACTGCTTAGCCTTATACTGTTAGATACATGAGACCTAGGACAGCGTTCTACCGCCGACACTACGGCGTAGGCTGGACGTACCCACTTCTCGTGCCCTTACTCTAGGGTGCGGGTCGTGACACATTTTTAGTGGTGGCCCATGCAGGTCGAGTTTATGTAGTAGTATTCGAACTAGAGTACCACTACAGCCTGCAGTAGGATTATGATATATTTGAAGGTACTCAATCACAGTTAGGATCCCTTGAGAGATTCCTGGGACGACCCTTGAGAATCTTATTTTAACTTCGATTTGAAAACTATATTTCCTTGATTTGATTTATCTTTATTTTCTGTTGTTGAATTTGATTTTGATGGATTATTGTTGAATTTGAGTTCGTATTTATTGTTTTTGATGGATGATTGTTGAATTTTGAATCTTGATGTTAGCAGTGGCATCCGAGTTGTATTTATATGATTTGATAGATTTTGTTCATTTTTGAATCTTGATGTTCGTTGGTCAATTTGATTTTGAGTATCCATTGTTGATTTAATTTAATTTTTGTCAAGATAAAATTATATGGGCTAGGTCATCTAAGTTTTGGAATCTAGTATTCTATAGTCACATTAGCCAGCATGGTGAGGACATATAGTCTGATTTTGGATATATTTCTCGGGTGTGGGAATTTAAGGTTTTCGCAGCCAAGCTAGCAACATCGCGAAAATGTTAAATACCACGATTCTAGAGGTATGTGCCTTAGTCGAGGACTCTGTGATTATTGTAGCCTTGCTTACTAGTATGACGAGGACTTAGAGTACCATGATTTTGGATAGACGCATATGATTATCAGATTGTACCTTAAAAACTTTTGAACATGTTTTCTCTACTTTTGTTCAGTCTTTCAGAAAAAGAATTATTGGTTGTTTTTGTTTTGCTTCTCATTAATTAACTTAGGAGTAGGAGTAGGAGTAGGAGTAGGAGTAGCTTTAGCTGTTATTATAACCTTTGTGTAACTTTTGCTATGAAATTCTTCATAATACAATGAATCAATGATTTTTGCTAGACCTTATTTAGATTTGGTATTATAATTCTGGTTTCAAAATGGGTTCCTCTTTTAAACAAATAAGCAGAACAAATTCTATTATCATTTCTTTTCCTGCCAATAATTTTATTTCCATCATTCCTTGTCTTATATAACTGTCCTGATTATATCAATTCCGTGTCGTATCACAATCTGTCAGCTGTACTTGAACCCCTGAATCTTTATATCATTTTTTATCTGGGAAATGTTGAGGAAGTAACGTGAATCATCTACGTCAAAAATGGCGTAATTGGTTATCATATGATGATTTTGTAGGAATCAAAATGTTGGATGTCAAATATGAAAAAAAAATTGAAATGGAGATGTGGTAAAGGTTTAAAATAAAATCGAGGGATAATAGAAACAAACACAGAAAGTTGGTTATGAATAATTCATGGATGTATTTCAAAACTAATGAGGATATTAGAGGTTAGCCTAGTTTGAGAACTTAGAAATTTTGGTTATTGATTCGTGGGAACTTCTACTCTGAGGCTATATAGAAATTTAGTGATAAAAAAGAAAATTTAATAGTATTCAATGATTATGCAAAATTGAACTAGATATTGTAAGAGGGTGACTAGAGACAGAGAGAACACAAGGATTTTGAGTTATAGGAATTATTTTAGATGATTGGGAAAAATTATAGAATTCAAAAAGAATAATAATTGAAGGTGAATGTTGAAGAAATATGAAGGTTGACTTATAAATAAGAATAAATTTTGTATGACATAGTGGTATTGGAGTTTAGTAAATACGAGACTCGATTTAAACAAGTTCAAGGATTTCATAAACTGGATTTAGAGGTTTCGGATCTAATTTAGAACGAGGTGAAAGAATTTGGAAACTTGATTAAATGGATAAGTGTTGATACCTAAATAAGAAGGGTATGCTTCGAGGGAAATGTTTTAGAAGTTTAGAATTTTGTCTATGGTGATTGGGGTAAAGGTTAGATGACTGAAGTAAAAAAAAAATTTGAGGGCAGTCATATAACGGTTGATTTTCATATTGGGACTTGTGAGATAAAAATATGATTTGGCAAATGATAAACTTGATGGTATTAGAGAGAGATGATTAACTTGACTTCTTATAAAAACTTTCCTTGTTCCCTAAAAGGTTTCAATATCATTGAATCCTAGCTCTCTTAATCACGACCAATCGAATTGATCATCTTTTCTTATCATATTAATATCTTGGGTGGTACTCAATTGAATTAAACTTAATTATGGCCTGAATCCCCATTCTTGCATGCTCGTGCTCAGACTTCGATGAACCTGTCCTCCATATTGCCCAAATCTTGGTTTCCAAAATTGATCAACTTAGATCGTATCGCGACTAAAATTTCTTAATATTATTGTGATTGGATTTCAATACTATTGACTTTCGTTCCTTAAACTTTTGATTTTGATTTTTCTTGAGTAGTACTTTTCATCGTACCAATAGTCTTGACCCTTGACCGTACTCAATTTATTTGAATTCCATCGTGACCTGGATCTCTATCATTTGTTGCTCGTGCTCAAAAATCTCGATTTCAAAATTTTTCGAACCTAAATTCAAATATTGATTAGCTTTATTCTTCATCGTGTCAATATTTTAATTTTGATCGTAATCGAACTTCGATACCCATATCACTCGTGCATAAAACTCCGATTTTTCTGGAAAACGACTAAGTTCTATTCCAATCCCGATTAAGCTTCATACTATCCTTGATTATACCGAATTTCATGTTTGATCGTGCCTAGGCTACTACCATATCTTCATCATACCTAAACACTATTCGACCAAGGTTAAACTGACTTTATCTTCGATCGTGTCGAACTAACGATTATTATCATGTTCGAATTTTTAACACTAGTATCCAAACTCTTTTCTGACCACGATTTACTTCCTGATTATACCTAAACTCCTTGTGATTTGTCATGCCTAGATGACCTGGCATGACTAGACGACTATGAATCCCATGGTCGTGATTTTAACGACCATGACTATCGTACCGATTTTGCCTCTAAATCGTGCTTGAAAATTTTTGTCCTTGATCACGACTACCGATTGACTATGAACTTGTCATGAATTGAGTGATCATATCAAAAATAAATTTTTTTTCCATTGTGCCTAAAATCTTGATCTTCGATCACGACTATATATGAACTTAGTCGTGTCCGAATTTGATTTTGATCATGTCTGAACAAATTTTCTGTTAATGCCTAGATTCAATTCTCTAACTTCTCGTGCTATGAGTTCATTCCTGAATCATACCTAGATTTTATTTTGGGTAACTTATCATTGATCGTGCCAAAGTGACTTAAATCATTTTCAAATTTCTAATCACGACCGAGCCCGGATTCATGACTTAATTAATCTTGTCCATTAGATTTTGATCGTGCTTGTGTGACTCTAACTCCGACCTTATCAAGCCTAGATTCTGTTGGTCGTACTATACTCAGATTTGACCCTACCTTATCATAACCAAAACAACAATTTATTATATTAGTCGCGACTCGAGTCGTGCCTAAGATACTTAATCTTCGTTCTAAATCGTGCCTAGTTGATTCAACCATACCATGATTCTATCGTGCCAAATCAATAGTAGTGCCTAAACAATTTCGAGTTGATTGTCTTGATCGTGCCATGGTCGTTTTCTTTTATCGTGTCTGAGTTATTGCCTAAATTCTATCATGTTTTAACTCCCCTGCCAATCCTTAATTTCGAGGACGAAATTTCTTTAAGGAGGGTAGATTTGTAACCTCCGTTAACCAATTTCTTGGAATTTTTGAATTTTGTATTTTTTCAAAACTCCCAATTTTTTGAATCTCGAAAAACGTGCAATTTCTAATTTTTGGAAAAACAAATTTGACCGTGATTATTATCGGTCCTTGTTGGCTTGGTTTACTATTTTAAGCGATTTTGTCCTATTGGAAATTTTCTATCATTTTTCTTGAATCAATAAGTTTTAATTATTGTTCTATATGAAAAACATTTATTGAATTTCGAACTTTCAAAATATATTATTAGTAAATAAATGATTGTTAAATATATTTAAATAATTAAGTGAATAAATTAGTATTATTTATGTTTTTAAAAATATTGGCTAAATTGTAATTAGCCATTTGTTAAATTTGTATTAACTAGTAATTTAATTATTAATTTATAACTAGTATTTATTTAGTACTAATTAATGTACTAACTAGCAATATGTTAGCAGTTAGTAGTTAGTATGTTAGTTTCCACTATTTTCCCTATATTCTATTACATGTACATTTGTTAGGGTTTTCTCTACTCCCCTATAAATAGCACCCATTCCCAAAACCCTAGAAATTCTACACAAATCCCCAAACCTAGAATTCCTAGCAGCCCCCCCCCCCCCATTTTCCTGTCCCAAACTAAACCGACCACCTTTGTCCGCCGCCATCAACCACCGCCGCCGCCGTTCATCATCTCCACCTGCCAACACCACCACCACCACCCTTCCTCCACGCCGTCGAACCACCCGACCACCGCCATCAACCACCGCCATCAACCACCGCCACCGCCGTTCATCATCTCCACCTGCCAACCCCACCACCACCACCCCTACTCCACGCCGTCGAACCACCCGACCACCGCCATCAGCCACCGCCGCCGCCGTTCATCATCCCCACCTGCCAACACCGCCACCACCACTGCCATCAACCCATCACCACCACCGCCACCCACCGGAACAACCACTACCGTTGACCTCGGCCGCCCACACTACCTCAACCAACATCATAGAGAGAGAGAGAGGGAGAGAGGACCTGACCGCGCCGCCCTGGCCGAGCTCGCGCCGCCGCGCGAACCGACCGTCCGCCGCCATGGCCGGACCTAGCTTTCATCGGAGCCAGGCCGAACCCTCCGTGCTGGCGCTCCCCTCGCCGCCCCTTGGCGAGCTCCGCCGACCGGATCCCCCTCCTCCGCGTCGCCGGAGCCCAGGCGAGCCGCCGGCCAACCCATTCGTGAGCCCTCTCCAACCTTTTTTGTTGGTTCTGATTGATTGGGGGGAACAGAGCCCCCCTTCTTATTGATAGATATTAGTTTATTAATTATATTAGTTTATTATATATAATATATTAGTTTATTATATATAATATGTATTGTTATATAATAAAATGTATAATAGTTTTATAATAATGTATATTAGTATATAATATAATGTGTATTAGTTTATATATAATTATATTAGTTTATATATATAAATGTACATTTGTTTATATAATGTATATTAGTATAATAAATGTATATTTTTTTAATGTAATGAATATTGGTTATATATATAGTATATATAATAATGGTATTATTATTATTATTATTATTATTATTATTATTATTATTATTTTATTGGTATTATTATATTACATAATCACTTACTTAGAAAAATATAGAAAAATATATAATTATATTTCTAAAATAGTATTAATAAAGTTTTGACCTAAATTATTATTATAGTATTTTACCTACTTAATGTGAATGTTTCTTGGTACAAAAATATATTTATCGGACTACTAGTTTTCAATTTTCAAATAATATATGAATATGGCATGCTTGTGATATATATATATTGACCTTACAAATAATTTTCATAATTTCTTATATATATTTAGTTATATATATTTTATTCACAAATCGTGACTATGATAGTCATTTTCGTATTTCTTGATTGATTATCGTACCAACCCTGATTTTAGACTTTTATATACCAAACTAGGCTATTTGGACTACTCTGGACTCATTGGGACTGCCCGTGTCGTCGTCTGGGACCCTCTGTAGAGCATAACAGTGTACCTACCTCGTGTCTGTACGTTTGTATCGCGCACGTCGACTCCAACCAATCGAGGCGAGTACATTCTCTGATCTTTTCATACTTATCTGGATTATATTCTTGCTCTAAATTACTCTACTTAATGCTGACACGTATCTTCACGGATTAATACTATATGGATCCCTTCCTGAGATGTTATCCCTCTACGGGTGCATCGGGTATTTCATGTTCATGTACTTTATTATGTGCATCAGGTACTTCTTGTACTCGTACTAGTTCATGTTTTTACATGTTCTCATATGCTTTCATGTGCTTCATGTGCTTTCATGTGCTTTATCATGTGCCTCATGTACTACTCATTACATGAGTTCACGTATCTTTAGTTGTATTCATGTGCCTATAACGTAACTTGAATGGATCCTTGTGTATTGATTGGGGCGGGGTGTGTAGAATTGGTTATGTGAATACTATCCCCAGTAGCTGTATTCATGTGCCTCCTTAGTTGTATTCATGTGCCCCTAAGCCGTTTACATAACCATATTGTACTCTAAATCACGTAGCCACTTACAGTCTCTACTATCATGTATTTACTTTCAGTTACAAAATATCTCCTGTTTAATCGTACTTCCTTTTCAGCACTTCCTATATTTTACTCTATTGCATGATTTATACTCCAAACCTTCTATGAACTGTTTGAGAGATATGTGCTCGTTTCCGTCCTGACTGGACCTGTTGAAAATTTTACAGTGTAACGCCCCAGTCCCAAAATATGTAGGACTAGGAACGTAGCATGCCAGCCGCACATATATACGAAGAATACTCCAATATATGGAATCTTTGTATATATATACATAAGCTGTAATAATAGAAATTGCAGGCCAGTAAATCATAAAGCTATATCTCATCCACATCACACACAGAAGGTATAAGTAGTCCAAATAGAATAAATGAATGAGTCAAAAGATAGCCGGATGGACATGCCCACACCAAACAACTATAAAAATAATCTCAACTAGAGTAGATATCCACTATGAGTCTCAAAGAATAACATGAATCTAGATATCAGTGGGAGACGCCTCGTCATCAAGGTAGGAAGGATCCAGTGCCGAGCCATACTCCTGTGAGAAATCATCTATACCTGGAGAGATCACCAGGTCCTCAGAGGGACATAACAAGATACAGAAAGAACATGCCATATGAACTGAATATAAATGCACCATAAAATAAAGATAAAGTAAAAGTGTCCAAACCATAACAAGGCTCAATATCCCATCATCGAAACAGTAGGCTACCCCTACAACTAAACAAGGACAAGGGGTAACTTACTACTCCGCGATGTGATATTTTTCCATGCCATGATTGGAACATGAAATTTGCTAAGGTTTCCTATCCTTTCTAGTAGACAATTTAGAAGACATATCGATGTATGGGCAGGTGAAGGCTGACTCCCCCAGGACAAGGTAATCACTCACAACACGCACACGTCAAGTACCAATACTATCAGCCGGCATAACTCGAGGCTAGCGGCCCACGTGACCCATCAGTCCACATAGCTCGAGGCTAGTGACCCTCGCGACTCGACTACCGTAGTACGTAGTTACTACGGCCTTTGTTTTTGGGTAGCCCATACATCAAACTATCTTCACCCTCCCAAGGTTCACTAACAAAAGGTAATCCACTAAGACTAGGTCCATATGCATTTTAAAAGACAAGAAAGAGAAATACTGAAAGTAAACAAGAAACTATGAAAAACAAATCATTGATCCTACTGAACACAGATAATAAATATGCAATAAATAAATAAAGGTGCATCTAATTATAAACAGTAAATAAAGCAAGGTATCTTGCCTGAAGGTGGTGCGAGAAGCAGCAAAATCCAACAATCAGAATCGTCAACACGAAAGTCAAAATCCACAAGAAGCTTCGAATGCTGAAACAAACATCACGAACGAGTTTAGAATAAAGGATATGCCTAGGAAACGCCTGTCCAAAAGTCAAATTCTGGAACAGGGACAAAATCGTAATTTTGGATCAAAATAATGTCCGTCGTTGGACCCACCTTGCACCAAAACGTGCGCCAATGTCTACGGTCTCTAAAGTCGTCATACTACATGTCTAAGGATTCGGTTTGAGGAGACGAACCCAACGGTATGTCCAATTTTGAATTCCGATGAGTCGTGCACAAAATCGTCCGTTTGAGTGGGTCGCGGGCCCGCCAAAAAGGGGTTCCGATTCGAACTTCTCAGAATCGGACCAAACTTGGCATACAGGACCAAAATAATGATACGGTGGCGCAAGTTTCGTCTCGATACGACGAACGTACACGAAGTTATGGCCAAGTTTGCAAAAGGTCGATACGGGGGTATTTCGACGGATACGCACTGATTTCGTCGCGCACACGCAACGAAATTGAGTTCCGTCAGTTTCCACACGTCGGCAACATCCATATGCGCCTTTCCATGCGTACATTGCGCGACCACGTCGCCCGGTTTGTCGAGGCGCACGTCGTATCGGAAAATTTTCTAAAATTTTAATATTTTGAAAACAATATTTTTGTCAAATTCAATCATGAATTACTTACCGTATAATGATCGAAAATTCGATCTAAAAGATGCGTTTCATTCTTGGATATATTGTTAAAGACTGTCTTCAATTGGTTTGTTGAAACTGTCAGTATTTGGGTCGAAATTCGGCTTCCAAGTCGTGGGTTGGGACTGCTCTAAAACCGTTCTATTCCGACAGTTTTTTAGGGAACTTTGGTTCGAGTTCCCGAGAAATACATCGGGTTTATCTCGATTCTAACAGAAGGGGTTTGTAGGGGGTAGGGTTGTCATCATACCTGACCAAACGGTTCATGAAACGACGAACTAACGACGGAGAAATCACGTCGTGAAGTGGGGTGGGAGGCTGAACTACTGCTGTTGCTCGGGATACTGTGGCCGTTCGACCACTGCTTTGCGGTGGCTCAGGCCGGTGTCTGCCGGCGGTGGCGGCGCCGGGGCGTTCGCCTGGGTAGGGGGTTGTCGAGGACTTCCGGGTCGAGGCCACGACGAAGAGTAGTTAGGGTTTGGGGTTCCCGATTTCGTGTTATGCCTGCCGATTCCCATGTATAAGTATACTCGGTTATACTTATTGCAACTCTCTGGCCAAGGCGGTTCAGGTATCACTCCGTGGGCCGGACTCAGCTACTGTTCCCTTCGTGGAATAGTGGGCTGAGTTGTTATTTATTTTTTTTATTTTTTTTCTTCTTTCTTTCAGAGACCTGAGTGAGTCTCTGTTTGCTTGTAGAAAAAGTGGGAGGGGGGATGGTCGGTTTGACCTGGGTCCTGCGCTTTATTGGAACAGTGCTATGCATTGTTCCATGCTCTATTTTCTTCTTTTTTTTCTTTTCTTTTTCCTATCTACTTCTATATATACTTATATATAATGAATAAGAAATATTTGAGTTGGCATATAAATAAGATATTCCTATTAAATATTTAATGCACCTTATATTTATACTATTCAATTATTACTATTAATAAATCATTCTAGCATTCCACGTACTAAAATAAATTAGAAATAACATTTAACCATATATATGTACAAGGAAATATTCAGTACTTATCACATAGTAAATGTTTTAATATCTACTCATAAAAGACTTAAAACATCTCTAACCCTAATAATAATTATATAAATAATATTTGTAAAATAGTTATTAAAATGTATTTTATATACACATTTAGGTATAAATCTATCATTAATATTATACAACAAGAAAATAAACCAATAGTTTACAATTCATTCTAAGTAGTAAAAATTCATTTTAAGCCGGAAAAAATATATATCCAAAATTTTTGGGGGTCTACATACAGATAGCTTGGAGGTTGCCCGCTAGCCTAGAGGAGACACAGTAGAGGTTGTATAGGTAGCTAGGGTTTTGCATATAGTTCATTTTCAGTTGCCTTGAGTTGTATTTATGGATTTAATGTATTTGAGCTTTGAGATGTATTTCTGGGTTGTGTATCTTAGACACTTAGACTTCTATCTGCTGTATCTCTTTTGGATTTCATGTTTTATCTATCTTCCATTATGCTCTACCTTAGATGTGATTGAGTTTACATTCTGCTATGTCACCCCCATTCGGGGAGTATAAACTGCTTAGCCTTATACTGTTAGATACATGAGACCTAGGACAGCGTTCTACCGCCGACACTGCGGCGTAGGTTGGACGTACCCACTTCTCGTTCCCTTACTCTAGGGTGCGGGTCGTGACACGTCTGACATGAATCTGCGATTCTCCTTCGTTCACAGGAGCGCTAACCACAGTGCTCACCATTTTGCTTCTTATGCTTTGTTATCCAACAGTTCCATTATGCTATCTTCGTTTGAAGATATCCCCTCTTGTATTATTCCTCATGTCCTTAATGACATGAACTCTGTTTCTTAATGATATTTGCAGTGACTTTTCAAAAAAAAGAAAAAAAGTTTGGAGAATTAAAAATAGGAAAAATGGCATAATATGCAAAATGTTATTGTAGCTCTGTTGGTTTAAGGATATTTTTATGCGTGAGAGGTTTGAGTTTAGATCTCTTACACGGGAGGTCTCGAGTCATTTAAAATTCTTGAGATCCTGAGTTTTTAAAATTCTTGAGTTATTGAAAATAAATCTCAGTTGAAGCACCCACTCACAAATATATTTCCTAACCAACTAAGATACAGCAACATTTTACATATTATTCCAATTTCTTCTAATTTAGTTCTTTATACGAAACTTATATAAAAGTTAAAATAAATAAAAAAAAGCCATTTCTAAGGACGTTTTTGTTGTTTTAAAAAAAGGAGACACACATAGTAAGACATTTTTTGTGTGCAAGAAACGTATAATCAAGAGCGTATTTATTTTTTTAGTATGTGATTTAGGAGATTTAGGGGGTGAATCGAAGGTTTAGTGAGATGTTTAGTGGGGATTCAAGTGAAACGTTCTTATAGCATGGACATTTGGATTCTCTGTGTGTAATATTTTTAGCAAATTTTGTTCTATGTGAAAATTTCTATCGCAATAGTCAATTACTTAGTAGGTATTGAAAATATCATACATATATATTTATATATTTAGGTATATATAGATTTCAGAATATCTGAATCCTTAAGTTTAAAGCTTGGGCATATAAGAGCATCCATAGTGGTAACACTTCAAACACTACTAAAATATGCTATATTAGCGACGTACTTTAGCGACGGAATAAAATAACGTCGCTAAATATGTACTATAGCGACTCCTTTCTATAGACATCGTAAAACGTCGCTGAATAGCGACGTTCAGCGACAGTAGATAAATTACGTCGCTGAAGAGCGACGTTCAGCGACATGTTATTAAAATATGTCGCCATATATTAAAATGTTTACGACGTTTAGCGACGTCGACTCTTGACGTCGCTAATTTTTTTTACTTAGGGCAGATTGTTTCATTTTTCCTCCTTACTCGAAAATTAGAAATTTCCCTCGAGCTCTTCCCCCCCCCCCGGCGACCCCTTCCTCCCCCCCCGGCGACTTCCTCCCCCCTGGCGACTCCCTCCCTCCCCTCCCCCCCCCGGCGACCCCTACCCCCCCCCCCCCGTCGAGCTCCTCCTCCCCCAATCCGTGCTACTCCTCCTCTTCCTCAGGTAAACCCTAACCTAACTCCTCTCCCTCCTCCTCCTCCTCTTCTCCCCCCCCCACACACACAGAGAGAGACACACACACACGGACACGCAGACACACACGGACACACACACAGCTATTGTGTGTGTTTGAGGGACATTACCAAGTTCATTGTTGTGTGGCTTAGAAAATGGTTATGAGCAAAAATAGTCTATGTTGTGTGCATAAACAGGGAAATGATGAGTCATATGGGCTAAGTGTGAGCTCGGAAACCTATAATGAAAACATGTATATGTATATATGAAATTAGAAGGATCAGAGAAATAATGGTGATATGGAAAATCTGTGGGTGTCCTCACCCCCATTGTATAATGATAATAGGGAATATAGCATGGATTAGGACATCCTGATAAATTTTTGAAAGGATGAGAGGGTGGTGTTTTACTCATTTATAAAGAACGTGAATTTTAAGAGAAGCAAATATTTGAAGGTGAGAGGACTGTTATAACTATATGCATTTGCTGGTAGGTTAACTGAAGGGTAGGACTAGTTACGCAGTGTGTGTGTGGTTTTCACCCTCTCAGTGAACGCTCGTTGCACAGTCAAAAGAACTTATGGAATTCTATTTGTATAAGCTCCTTTCGGAATAACCACTGGAGTGTTGAAAGAATGGACTGGCTAATAGAAAATGTTTCTACTCACCCTCCATAAGAGTTGGTGCTCTCTTTATATAGGGGTATGTTTGGATAGTAAAAGAGAGGAAATTAAAAAACTGCATATGCATGTAGTACGTACATATATATATATTTTACATATGCCTAGAAGCTAAGGTATGAGTCTAAGGTGTTAGGATATGTTTTATTAATTATAGTACGTACATATATATATTATATATTTTGCATATGCATGTAGTACGTACATATGCCTAGAAGCTAAGGTATGAGTCTAAGGTGTTAGGATATGGTTAGAAATTGATTATCTTGGTTGGTAATGGTTAGGATTAGTGCTCTTAGACTAGTATTGACCACGGTTGACCGTTTTAACCAAAAGTCAACGAAAGTCAATCGAAAGTCAAACTTAGCCTAAAAGTGACTAAAATTGACCCGAAACCAAACCAGAGTTGACCAGTTGACTGAAAGTCAATAGTTGGTCAACATTACCCGATGGCCCCGATCCAACCCGAGTTTAATCCGATCCTCCGGGCTTGGTCTTGGGCTTCATATATTGAACCCGAGGTCGGGCCGGGCTTGGGCTCGGATTAGGCTTATGATTCAACTGGTTCGGCTCGGGTTGACCTCAAGCCTGACCCAACCCGCCCGAGTTGCACCACTACACACGGTTACCATGTCTCTCTACTATAATATACACTAGAAAGTTCAGACACTGCAAATATCGGTGTTTCTTTCATATCTATGTCTAGTGAAGGATAATTGCCTAGACTTAGTCAACTTCATCCAGTTTGACTAGTTTGTCCAAGAAATTGACTTAGTCAACTCAACTTCACCCAGTTTGACTAGTTACTACGCTGAACATGTGTGTCCATCTTTGTAGAATTATTTCCAAATGGATATGAATTACTACTTGCGGAATCGTTCATGGATGTACAATCGTCGTTCTGATGATATGTGTGGTGTGCGGGATAAATACATAGCGGGAGTAGAGCAGTTCTTACAATTTGCTATGGTGTTCCCTCACTATATAGACGATACCAAAATTAAGTGTCCGTGTGTGAAATGTCATAACGTGAAATATTATCCAGAAGTGGAAGTGACATATCATTTATACTCGAGGGGTTTCACGTCTAATTACTATCAGTGAATCGCACACGAAGAACTTGTGTCTTTAGCATCAGAGCCGGAGCCTTATGTTGAGCCGTATATGCATGCGGGACCTAATTTTGTTTTAGATAATCATGCATACGACGACGGGTACGTGAACATGATTTTCGACGTTACGGGGCGTAGTTTCGTTCATGATGCAGCTGAGGAGGCACCGAATGTCGATGCTGTAAAGTTTATGGAGTTGCTGGAGAATGCAAGGACTCCATTGTATCCTGGTTGTGAGGATCATTCACCGTTGGAGGTGGTTACAAGACTGTTGAGCATTAAGTCAGATTTTAACATGTCACAAGAATGCTACAACCGAGTATTGGAGTTGATTATAGCGATCTTGCCGGCGGGTGCTAAGTTACCTAAAGACTTCTATCGGTCTAAGAGGATGGTGAGATCGCTCTGGATGGGATACGAGAAAATCGATTCTTGTCGCAATAGGTGCATGCTGTACTACAAAGACGACAATGACGCAGATGTGTACAGATTTTATGGTGCTGATCCCTATAAGACAACTAGTACAGGAAGGTCTACCGGTACAAGAAGATCGACCGATTCAATGCACTACTTGCCTTTAACGCCGCGGTTGTAAAGATTATTTATCGTGAAAGAGACGGCCGAAAATATGAGTTGGCACATGCGAGAACAGATTGAAGGAGTGTTGGATCACCCATCCGATGGAGAAGCATGGAAGAACTTTAATCGAGTGTATCCTGATTTTGCTTCAGATCTGCGTAATGTCAGGTTGGGGCTATCTTCTGACGGTTTTACCCCTTTTGGTCTTTCGGGATCCCAGTATTCGTGCTGGTCTGCGATTGTCACTCCGTATAACGTACCGTCTTGGATGTGCATGAAGACTCAGTACATGTTTCTAACCATTATAATTCCTGGTCCGAACAATCCCAAGAGGAACATTGATGTGTACTTACAGCATTTGATAGATGAGTTGAATCAGTTATGGGAAGTAGGTGCTAACACGTACGATGTTTCCAGGAAGCAGAATTTTTAGAAGAAGGCAACCCTAATGTGGACCATCAACGACTTTCCGGCCTATGGAATGTTATCTGGATGGAGCACTCATGGCCGTCTCTCATGTCCGTATTGCATGGACCGTACTAAGGCTTTCCGCTTGAAACACGAAGAAAAATAGTGCTTCTTTGATTGTCATCGACAATTTCTGCTAAAAGATCATCCGTTCAGAAGAAACAGGAATGCATTCTGTGCTGGCGTTGTAGAGAAGGGTGATCCACCGCTAAGGTGGTGCGGAGCCACGATATGGGAGGAGGTTAGAGATTTTCCAAGTCCTATCGAAGATCCTACAGCTGGGTACAAGTGCGATAGATTTGGTAGAGATCATAACTTGCCAAAGAGGAGCATATTCTGGGATCTGCCATATTGTGATGACCATAGTTCGTATTACGTATTTTGGGATACATGTACGTATCTGACTCGTATTGCATGTCTCCTGGCTTGGTTCGACTTATTTGGGTTAGCTTGGTTCGGCTTGGGTTGCTTATTGGTTCATCATGAACCAAGAAAAGAACCCTTACCTACCACCACCATCCCTATTTATTAACCCAACACTCTTTCTCTCTCCTCATTCACTCTTCTTCTTCCTCACCCTTACTCTCCACCTATACCCAAGAGCTCTAGGCAAGTGCAACTTGCTTCATGATGGATCTCAAGTTTTATTGTTCTATTCTCTTCTTTACATGATTATAAGCCTTTTTAGAACTTGGAGTTTTTTATTTTTATGGATAGATTCTTCTAGATCTACGTTGTAACTTGGGGTTTCATGAGTTCATGGAGTTTTTCTTAGTTTTGATCTACTAAAACCTGTTATTTTTGAAAACTAATAGTTCCATGAGCAAGAGCACAAAATTTTGTATGAATTTGGTTTTAATTCACCTCATTTCGAGTTAAAATAAAGTTTTTATGGCCAAAACAAGTTTTCTGAATTTTTTATGTCGGCTGAGTAAGATTTTACACAGGGAACCCTGAAATTGCGTATTTTACGCTGGATAGCATCCAGAATGTAAGATTTTACGCAGAGAACCCTGAAAGTGCGTATTTTACACTTGATAGCATCCAGAATGTAAGATTTTACGCAGAAAATCCTGAATTTGTGTATTTTACACTGGATGGTACCCAGAATGTGAAATTTTATGCTGGAATCCTCCAATTTTGCGTATTTTATGCAGAATTGAATTTTTGGCATAAAAAGTGCACAGAATGACTATTTTTGCCTAGTTTAGCTATTTTCTAGCCAGAATTTCAAAAAACTTAAAACATGAAAGTTTTAGATCTTTGTCTTGTCTTTTCGAATATCTCTGGAGCACCTCATTTTGGATTCGTATGTGGAAGTTATGCCCCGTCTCCCCTGAGCCGCATGATTCCTCCACAACTCTTGCATCCTGTTTATATTTAGTTATTGCATATACGCTGATACCAGGTTAAATGTTAATTTTAAATATGTTCCATGACATAATGGTGACCAGTTGTGGTACACTTTTGACAAATGACATGACATGATAGTGGCCCGTCGTGACGCACGCTTGACAGTGAATTTGACATGATATATATATCTCGAATGCTGTTACGACGGCTAGCATGTCATGACAGAATTGAATGACCTGGACACCGTGGGCGATTGTGTTTGTACAAATAAACCAGTACTGTCTTACATCATGTCTAGGATAGGGATCCCTGAGTACCACGGTCAGGGATACCTACAGTAATTGACTAAGGCTAATAAACTAGAATAATTCCGAAGACATGAAGAGATTCCCAGCTACAGGCAATCCCGTTATCTGGGCGCATTAAGTGGACTTGTAGCCTACCGACGAGTAGGGCACATTTCTAGCACACAGTCACATGTTGCATTCTTCATAAACGGACATTCGACCTGGATAACCGGATGGTCTGCAGGGCTTGTGGTTGCTGGAATAATCTCATTGCATCTTGCTAATAACTAGGCCTGTGATAACCCTAGTTAGTTAAAAGTATCAAGCCGTACTCTTGATTGGCCGTGATTGATTGAATGGAGTTTATTCCAGCTTAGTCTTATCCTGATCCTGTGCAAGATTGTCACATGACATGCTTATTGATGCTTGCCTTAACAATAACGATCGGGGGTCCAGTTCTGTTCAGGCGAAGGGTTACAACCCCGGTCCTTGTTTGGTTTAAGGGTTGTGACCTGGCTCCCGGAGCAGTTCTGTGTCCTCTTTTCGTTTATTATCTTATTGCAACCCCATGCCATGTTCGTCATGTTTTACCTTACCTTAATACCATGATTATTTATACTGGCCTTAGCGATAAAGATCGGGGGTCCAGTTCTGTTCAGGCGAAGGGTTACAACCCCGGTCCTTGTTTGGTTTAAGGGTTGTAACCTGGCTTCCGGAGCAGTTCTGTGTCCCCTCTTCGTTTATTATCTTCACAGTACCAATAGTATTTGAGACGGGTTTCTATTCAGGTGAAGGACGGCAACTCCGGTCCTTGTTTGGTTTAAGGGTTGTGACCTGGCTACTTGAATGGTTTCCTCGTACTCAGTTTACTGTTGTTATCTCTATTATTATCAGTTCTTTATTTATTACCTTTAATATTCTATTGTGATATGCTGGTTTTAGTTCCTAAATGAAGCCTCCTTTGTAGCACTTGCTCTTTCTGGGGTCTGACCCAGCTGGTTTTGTGTGGCCAGATATTGGAGCAGCACCAGAGGATCCACATGTCTTCCAGCCAGATGGTGACCACCAGGCGTAACCCTGGCAACGAGTGGTTTCTTTTTGTCCTTCCACTTTATTATAAAAATTATTCTTTTGAGGCGTTTAGCCGGCGAGCATGTGTTAGCCCGTATTGCACCTTTATTTACTGTCCGCCTACGGGCTGTATCATGATTGACAGATCCTAGGGTCGATCATGTATGACTGAACTCTTGCTAGTCTTGACATTTTGTACGACTAGCTTCATGATCATCCAATATGTAATGTATGGGACGCCTTGCTATTATATATTTGGTGCTCTGACATCTTGTAACTATTATTGATTGCTTGAGATTGAGACAATAGGCTGGTTCATGACCAT
This sequence comes from Iris pallida, assembly GCA_029216955.1. NCBI lineage: Eukaryota > Viridiplantae > Streptophyta > Magnoliopsida > Asparagales > Iridaceae > Iris > Iris pallida. The sequence continues at coordinate 1,991,971 of JANAVB010003000.1, forward strand.
AGGAGACTGTTGGCTTGTAGTTAAACCCTCATGTATCTAGACAGCCATGATCGTATAGCGAGGTGGGTTGCACTTCAATATGCGTAGCTGGCTATGTACGCCCCTGCTCTCCAGTATTCTGGTTCTGGGGCGTTACATGGTTTAAGTGGTGGCCCTTGCAGGTCTTGTAAATCAAGATATGTGAGGGTTTACCGAATAGAAGTCTCAATCAACACTCGTCCTTGATCTCTGCTTGTATCTTCTGAATCCCTGTAATCTTGAACTGATCACATGCTTGTATCGTTGATTTGTCCTGGTCCTTTCTTATTATTCCCTATGTCGTCTTCTTCAGCGACATTGTTCCTGGACCTGCCGATCAGCAAGGCAGAGCACCTCCCGGGGACCAGCAGTAATCCGGAGATCAAGCCCAACATTCCGGAGTAGCCTCCGGAGTCATGCCTACTGGAGAAGAGCCACCAGTTCAGCCCGTCCAGCCTGCAGAGCCTGATGATGGTACTTTGGTGGGTCTCATCAGGTCACTTTTAGCCTTCTAAGATCTTCGAGGAGATGCCTTGCACCAGGCGGTGGCAGATGCTTTGACCAGAGGAGGTCATCAGGGTAATAGCGCGGCCAACAGCTTCAAGCGCTTGAACCCTCCCTTCTTCTACGGCAGTGAAGATACGATCGCTGCAGATGCATGGCTTAAGGACACAGAGGTGATTCTAGAAGCAGCCAGGACTCTAGAGAACGAGAAGGTGGTCGTGGTGCGCCTACATCTATTGGATCTTGCCCGCAGCTGGTGGGTGGCGCAGGCCGTTGGATTAGTGGCCCCTATTGCTTGAACAGTATTCAGGGAGAGATTTCAGACCAAGTATTTTGATGCTGTAGCTCGGTATGATCTACAGACGAGGTTCACCAATCTGAAGCAGATGGACATGTCGGTCGATGGATATGCGGTCGAGTTCTCCAGGCTTTGTCGGTTTGCTCCCACCTTGGTGGCGACCGAGTTCGATAGAGCCCAGCGGTTCCAACAGGGGCTCCACCTAGAGATTTTGTTGGCGGTAGAACAGTTTGAGCATCAGACCTTTGATGCAGTATTGAGGACAGCCCGGAGGTATGAATATACCTTCCAGAGGATCATGGATAGGACCGAAGGTCGGAAGCGATCCCATAGCCAGATGAACCAGTCGTCAGCCCCAGCCCCGACAGCCAGGGCTTTGACCATTGAAGCTCCGAGACGGGCGGCCTCAGTGACGTCGGTTCAGCATTTCACCCCGATGCACCCTCAGCAACAGAAGCAGTCTTTCGCAGTGGGATATTCACACTGCGGGATGCCATGGCATGTGGTATCAGAGTGTCGCAGAGCACAGAATTTGTGCTTGGTTTGTGGTGCCCCGGACTACAGGGTTGGGAACTGCCCGAACAGGGGAGTTCATCGGCCTTCTCTAGTCCTTCAGTTAGAGGACCGGCACCAGTCCAGCAGCAGCAGTAGCTGCAGTACCCGTTCCCGATGCCATTGCCGATGCAGGCCCAGGCATTCCAGCAGCAGAGATCGCAGCAATATGCCCAAGCCCAAGCCCTAATCCAGAGCAGGCAGAGGAATTTTCAGCAGAGGGGACCCACACCCAGAGGGAATGGTCAAGTGCTGGCCTTGACCATGGGAGAGGAAGGAATAGCACCCGATGAGGTAGTGGCAGGTACTATTATCGTCAACACCTTTTTAGCTTCAGTATTATTTGATTCTGGTGCATTGCATTCATTTATGTCTGTACGATTCGCGACACGGATAGGACTGGACCCCGAGTCATTATCAGTAAGGCTCAATATACTTACTGGTAACGGTCATGTGGCAGTAGATAGAGTGTTTTCCTCGTGTCGGGTCGTAGTTAGCGGTAGAGAGTTTTTCGCTAGGTTGATAGAATTCCTGATGGCCAATTATGATGTGGTCTTAGGGATGGATTGGTTGAGGGACCAGTATACCAGGATAGATTGCCATATTGGCAGGGTTATTTTTAGTATACGAGGCGAGCCGAAGTTTTCCTTTTTCCGAGGCGAAGTTGAACCTTCTCCTTCCGTATTGTAGATGACAGTAGCAGCAGTGCAGTTAGCCCGGATCGTCGAAGAGTTTCCAGATATTTTTCCAGAAGAGATTCCAGGAATGCCACCAGAGCGAGAGATCGAGTTCACCATAGACTTGCCTATGATTGCTTACTTTAAACAAACCCTTATAAGTCCTTTTTACTTTTATTTAGATGGTGCTTACTTGTTCATCCCAGTATATTACCCCCGAGAATGGGGCCCTCCATATCCAGTCAGCTGACCAGTTGACAGATGCATCTCCACCTACCACTTTCTCCCACTCCACAGATCCACAGACCCAGATACCACCTTCCACATCACAGGCCCGGCAGGACCCGATACTTCCACCACCCCCTATCACTATACCCACCCAGGCTTCCGTCACACTCGATGGGACCCAGCTGCTCACACTGATCCAGGGGTTCCTAACAACCCATCAGGAGCAGACTACCCTACTTCGCCAGAGCATGGAGCATTCTGAGGGACGTCCCGTGGTCCCACCACATGTAGAGCCACGGCAGAGAGCGGGGACGATCAAGGACTTCATGGGTCTGAATCCCAAGGAGTTCTCAGGGACTGAGGGCATAGTAGTAGCTGATGACTGGCTAGATTCGGTAGAGAGAAAGCTCCTGGGAGTTAGGATGCCGAATGACCTCCAGGTCGAGGCAGCGGGATTTCTGCAGATAGACTTAGCAGGAGTCTGGTTCCGGAATGAGCCATTGTTTGCGAGAGGGAGAGCCACCTGGGACCAGTTCAAGACCCAGTTCAAGAAGAAGTTCTTCTCGACCACTGCTAGAGTAGCCATGGGGCTACGATTCCAGAACATCCAGCAGGGGAACCGTTCTGTTGACGAGTATACGGCAGAGTTTAGTCGCCTGAGCCGTTTTGCCCCTAGTCTGGTTGCTGATCCAGAGGAGATGACCCGTAGGTTTTGCCATGGTCTAGTTCCAGACATTGGCATTCTTATAGTGGCAAACGGTACGACTGACTACTACCAGAGCCTAGAGTTGGCCCGGAGCATCGAAGAGCGTCTTCTGTCATGCAAGAGGCTGGCTTCTGTGCATCATGAGGGACCATCCAAGCGTCAGGCTTTCCAGCAGAAAGTGCCGACGCCACCCCAGCAGACTTACCGTCCCTCTACACCACACCATCAGACCCTGCCAGTTTGAGCCCCGGGACCCCGGCAGCAGCAGCTGAGGGGAGCTGTATGTTCTTTCTGCGGAAGACCAGGGCATGATCACTCCGTCTGCAGGAAGAGGTTGAAGCTGTATCTAGCTTGTGGGTCTGCCACCCACATGATACGGGAGTGCCCAGTAGCGAAGACTAGAGGACCGCTTCCGACTCAGCAGCAGAGGTTTGGGCAGCATCTGCAGCAGCAGAAGGGACCTCAGGGGAAGGTCTATAGCCTAGCCCTTGAGTCGGAGCCGGAGCAGGTTTCAGAGCCCGATTACTTAGCTGACGTCATTATATGTCATGTTTATTTGCATACTTTTCTAGCTCTATGCTTGTTTGATTCTGGTGCATCTCATAGCTTCCTATCATTAGAGTTTATGCAAGAACATCACTTAGTGTCTACACCTACTACGGAGATTAGTAGAGTAATGACGGGAGGAGGACCAGTGCCTATTAGAGCTAGCTATAGATGCTCTATTATGGTAGCCGGGAGAGAGTTCGAGGGGCGGTTCTTTGTGATGCCACTCCCCGGTTATGATATCATATTGGGGATGGACTGGCTTAGCTATGCCCATGCATCTATAGATTGCCATGAGGGTAGTATTTTGTTCAGTCCCCCAGGCACAGCACCATTCAGTGTCAGGAGGACAGGGCCGGAGATCAGCCTAGAGTCGAACTGTTGTGCGACAGTTGGGGACGCAGCACCGCCACACCCTATCATTAGGGAGTTTATGGATGTATTCCCAGAGGATCTTCCAGGGCTTTCGTCTGACAGTGATGTAGAGTTCACTATAGATTTAGTGCCGGGTTCATCACCAGTATCCCGGGCTTGCTATAGAGTGAATCCCAAGGAGGCCATAGAGATAAAAGAGCAGATTGATGACCTGTTGAAAAAGGGTTTCATTCGATCCAGTGCTTCTCCATGGGGCGCGCCAGTGCTCTTTGTGCCTAAGAAGGATTGTACAGTCCGGTTGTGTATTGACTATCGGGCCTTGAATGCCATCACCATCAAGAACAAATATCCTCTGCCCAGGATAGATGATTTGTTCGACCAGTTGAGCGGGACGAAGGTATTTTCCAGGATAGACTTGAGATCCGGGTACCACCAGGTGAAGGTTAGGCCAGCAGACATCCAGAAGACGGCGTTCAACACGAAGTACGGGCAGTACGAGTTTCTGGTGATGCCATTTGGTCTCACAAATGTGCCAGCTGTCTTTATGAACTTGATGAATAAGACATTTCACCAGTATCTGGATAAGTTCGTCGTAGTGTTTATCGACGACATCCTGATATACTCGAAGACGCCAGAGGAGCATGCAGAGCACTTGCGGATAGTTTTGGGGATTCTGAGGCAGGAGAGATTGTTTGCCAAATTGCCGAAGTGTGAGTTCTTTTTAGTCCGAGTTGAGTTTCTCGGCCATGTAGTCACTGGAGATGGAATCTCGGTAGATCCCAGGAAGATTGCTGCAGTTGAGACGTGGAAGGCTCCGACGTCAGTTTCAGAGATCAGGAGTTTTCTGGGTTTAGCAGGCTATTATAGAAAGTTCATCCAGGACTTTGCTAGGATAGCTGAACCCATGACGAAGCTGACGCGGAAAGACGCAGAGTACATCTGGTCAGAGGACTGCCAGACAGCATTTGAGGAGCTGAAGAGGAGGCTGACGACCGCTCCAGTTCTAACTTTACCTTCAGGTTCTGGAGGTTTCACCATATACAGTGATGCTTCTGGAAAGGGGCTAGGATGTGTCCTATAGCAGCATGGGAAAGTGATTGCTTATGCATCTAGGCAATTGCGGACTCATGAGAGAAATTATCCTACCCATGACCTAGAGTTAGCTGCGGTGATCTTTGCACTCAAGTTATGGAAATATTACTTATACGGAGAGCGTGTGGAAATCTTTACTGACCACAAAAGCTTCAAGTATGTGTTCACACAGAAAGAGCTAAACATGAGGCAAAAATGATGGTTGGAGTTGATGAAGGACTTCGACATCGATTTACAGTATCACCCCGGAAAGGTAAATGTGGTGGCGGATGTGCTGAGCAGGCATCCGATGGCATGGTATCTGATGATTGATCGACATTTACGGGAGGATCTGGAGAAGCTCGATATTGAGCTAGTTCGGCCAGGATCAGTGATACAGATGCTGACGCTTAACATTCAGTCAGGTTTGATGGAGCAGATCCGGGAGGCACAGTCTACAGATGAGAGCCTTCGCAGACTTCGACCTCAGGCATTAGCTGGATTGCTGGATGACTTCACTATAGCAGAGGATAGATCCCTGAGGCATGGCAGTCGATTATACGTACTGAAGGGAGAGCTAGTAGAGGCAGTCTTGCAGGAGGCGCACCGATCGAGGTACTCTATTCATCCTGGTGCTAACAAGATGTACCGTGACTTGCGGGAACATCTTTGGTGGCACGGGATGAAGAGGGATGTATCACATTTTATCTCGAGATGTCTAGTTTGCCAGCAGGTCAAGACGGAGCGCCAGAGGCCAGCTGGTTTGTTACAGCCGTTACCCATTCCCGAGTGGAAGTGGGAACATATTACGATGGACTTCGTTTCAGGGCTTCCTCGTTCCCAAGGAGGGAAGGATGCCATCTGGGTCATCGTAGACAGGCTGACGAAGTGTGCGCACTTCATACCCTTCAAGGTAGGGCTTTCCATCGAGAAGTTGGCGGAGCTATATATGCAGCAGATAGTTCGCCTACACGGAGTGTCGGTGAGCATCGTGTCAGACAGAGACAGCAGATTCACATCCCACTACTGGAGGAGCTTGCAGGAGGAGTTGGGCAGTAGGCTCAAGTTCAGTACGACGTACCACCCGCAGACAGAAGGGCAGTCCGAGAGGACGATACAGACACTGGAGGATATGCTGAGGACCTGCGTGCTAGACTTCGGAGGATCATGGGAGAGCCATCTGCACTTGGCAGAGTTTTCATACAACAACAGCTACCAGGCCAGTATTGGTATGTCTCCTTTCGAGGCGCTATATAGACGACGATGCCGTACACCGCTCTTTTGGGATGATGTCGGAGACAGAGTTATGCTTGGGCCAGAGATGATCACGAATGCAGCAGAAAAAGTCGGGATGATCAGAGACAGGCTCAGAGTAGCTCAGGATAGGCAGAAACACTGGGCTGACGCTAGTCGCAGGCCGATGGAGTTTGCAGACGGTGATATGGTGCTAGTAAAGATATCACCTACTAGAGGGACGATCCGGTTCGGACGAGGAGGGAAGCTGAGCCCCAGATACATCAGGCCATTCGAGGTACTTGGCAGGATCGGAGAGGTAGCTTACAGGGTTGCCCTTCCACCCAACCTAGCAGGAGTTCACGACGTCTTTCACGTATCTCAGCTGAGGAGATATGTTCCAGACCCCAGTCATGTGCTAGATCATTCGGAGTTGGAGGTCGGACCGAGCCTTACAGTTTCTGAGCAGCCAGTGGAGATATTAGACAGGAGAGAGAAAAGGCTGAGGAACAAGGTTAAACCCCTAGTACGAGTAGCTTGGAGCCGTCACTCCCCAGATGAATCTACTTGGGAGAGGGAGTCGGACATGAGGGAGAGATACCCTTACTTGTTCAATCCAACCGCTGCAAGGGAACCACCCGTTCCCGCTTGATACCTTAGAGGTTAGTTTCGATCGCAGCCTTAGTCATTTTGTTGCATTGCTTGTTATGTTAGAATATTGTAGGATCTTCAATTCTTGTGAATTTCGAGGACGAAATTTTTCAAGGAGGGAAGACTTGTCAAACCCTGATTTTCAAAAATTTATTAAACTAGTGTTAATTAATTATTAAATGTCATTATTGGTTTTAAAATAATTTAATATGATTTTAGGAATTTTCTAGAATTTTTAAATGAATTTTTAATGAGTTTTAAATACAAAAAATATTATTTTGTAATTTATTTAAATGTTTTAATAGCATTTTGTAATTTTCTGAATTGTTTTAATAGTGTTTTGTAATTATTAGAATTATTAGTATATTAGTTTATAATTTATTAATTGTTTTAGTGTGTGGAGTGCAAATTTTTATTTGTACTTAGACCCGATAGGACCTAAATGCAATTACCTAAAACCTAGGGACTCTAGTGCAAAACCCTAACCTACCCCCGACGACTGCCCCGACCGACTCGCCGCCCTGCCCCCGCCTTTCCCGGCTGCCCGACCGCCTCGATTCCCCCCTTTTTAAACCCCAGCAACCCCCCTGACCTAGCTACCACATCCCCGACCACCGACGACCGCCACAACCCCCGTTCTTCCACAAAACCCTAGAGCTAACCCTAACTCCGGCGAGACCCCCAGCGCCGCCCCTACGCCGAGTGTCACCGCCCCCAACCACCGCCGACGAGCTCGCCACACCGAGATGCGTCGATCGCCACCGCTCCGCCACCGTCCCAACGCCCCTAGCCGCCGTCTCCGCCTTCGAAAACTTCCCCCGAAGTCGGACACGTAAGTAGCAGAGCCCATCTCGTGTCGTACGTGTCCCAAAGCTACGTGCGTGGTTCGCCGGGACACGGGGACACTAGTCCAGTGTCTCGACGCGCGTTCTAGCCTTCGTGCGTGTCGTGCAAAGCACGGACACGAGAAATCCTGTGTCCTTAACTGTCAGGACACAGGACAGATGTTTATATTTTTTTTATATAAATGCTAACCTAAACTAAATAAAAGAATCAAAACCCTAACCCTTAACACGAGCAGCGGGATGACCCCCTGGCCAGCCCGACCTAGCCTAAACCCCCCCCTCCCCCGCTCTGTTGGCTCGGGTTCGAGCCCCTGCCACTGCTGTCTTTTCCTTTTCTTTTTCTTTTCCTTTTTCCTTTTTCTTTTTCTGTTATATTTATGTAGAAATTATATATATATGTATATACATATATTTGTAAAAAAAAATGTATATACATATATTTGTATATATATATGTATTATTATATATACTATATTTATGTATATATACTTGCTGTTTATATATATATATATATATACTTCATTTTTTTGTACTTTATTATTCTATGTGTGTGTATATATATATATATATATATATATATATATATATATATATATATATATATATATATATATATATATATATATATATATATATATATATATATTTTAATTAATATATATATATATATATATATATATATATATATATTAATTAAAATATATATATATATATATATATATATATATATATATATATATATATATATATATGTATTATGTATACATATATATTTATGTATATATATATACTATTTTATATATGTATTTCACTTAGCTTAGTGTAAATTATTTATATAAAATAATGTTCATACTTTTATAGTTACTATGCATAACTTTACCATATTAAAATGATAATATTTATTTTGACTATTACCAAATTGTATTTTTATTGTATTTAAATTACTGCAACCATTTGGTGTCCAAGCCTAGCATGGGTATTTGGGCTCAAATATATTTTCACACATTCAAGACCTGTACAAGTCATATTGGACTTGATTCATGGCCTTGGGTCCTGTATTTGAACTTTGGTTCAAATTATATACATGGACAAAATACGCAGATAATTAATTATTGTGTGCAATGCTGTTTTTGATTTTCTAAAAATACTTAAAGTACTGCTAAAATTATGGAAAAATAGTTTTTAGATACTATGTTAAGTTAGCTAATTTAGTATAATTTTTGTAGTATTTAATTTATTGTTTTGCCACTAGTTTGGCATATGAAACCAAAACTCATTTTCTGTATACTTAGGAAAACTGATTTTTATAAAATATTTGTACTAGTTAATAAATTCCAGAAAAATTATAATAAATTTTTATGATTAACAAGGATCACTTTGATACTTTATTTTAAGAAAAACTAGGCTTTTTGTCTATCTCTAAAATTGTTGGAACACAATGATCATTTCATTTATTTATTGATTAATTACGACTTGTAGCTTTTTGTGTTATTTTGAGTTTTAGCCGTGTTAAACCTCATCCCTCACTAGTGTAAAGACCCTAGAAAGTTAGTTAATATAGTGTGTCACCCCACATTGGTCTCCTATGCCAAAATTATCATTTTGGCTAGGTCCCAATCACAAGTCGTGTTTCACCGATTAGTGTCCTAGTATTTTAGCTTAGTGTAAAAACTAAGTTGTTGCATTTACTTCTACAGTGACGAGCTACCAGACATCCATAGCATTGTTATCGCAGCTTGTTTTGTTTTGCTTTGCTAAAGGCAAGTACTTTCTACGAACTTTACATATTGTCACATAAATGAACTGCAAATCCCACCATGTTAAATGCTGATCCTTGGGGTAGCAAGTTAGATCTCTACATGTTGTACTTTCAGTTACTACCATGCTTAGAACAGTCTTGATGTATCTCTCACATGATTAGAATATGGGTTATGGGAAAACTGTTAGTAGTGTACGTGATTATGCCCCCTTCTCCCGTACGTATGTACCGAGCAAGGTTGACATGCTATATGTATACCTTGTCGTAGGCCTTTATCTCAAAGCAAATTTGTGCGTATGTACATCTGTCGCCGTTTCACTTGTACGAAAGTACATTTCATTATGTGCCACAGCACATTGTACATCTATTGACCGATCACGTACCTGCTACAGTTTTAAACATTACATATACATCTGTCTCTATGACATATGTGTCCTTGCCATGATAGACTATGTGATGCCATGCTTTCCAGTTATTCCTCTTATGTTCATTTCCATGTTTCATATGCTAGTTTGCTAGATTTAGTACTTGCTCCCATCCTGACAGGATAACGTTGTAGGTGTCCTTACTGAGGAGGAGTTACTCTGCGACACATACTATGGGGTTACTGCCGAGGACCCAGCTCTGCTTTACGAGGATATTCCTGCAGAGAACCTCCCCTAGTTGTCTTTTGTTTGCTTAGACTTTTGAAAGTAGACATGTATTAGACTATATCTTTTTGTAACTGGACATGTATCCAGTTTTATATTTCAGTTCACTTGTACTTGGACATTTTACTATATACGACGACTTTTGTGTTTGGAGCATTTATGACTTTATTTCACTTATAGAACTGTTAGCATATTTAGTCTTATCCTGTTGTCTTTAGAACAGCTTACTACGTTTTATCTCAACGTAGGCTGGGCATGACTCGGCCTGGCCCAACAATTTGGGTAGCGGGTCGTGACATATTTTTAGTGGTGGCCCATGCAGGTCCTGACTAAACTGTTTGGTTACGTTATTGTACCAAGCATACCTGCAATTAAGAACTTAAGGTAATTAGACAACATTAGGAAAGACGCTTAGAACACCTAGAGGAATGCTAGGATTGCAACCTAGGAAATACATCACATATTTGCTATTATAAATTAGATTTTCTTGCCTATGGTTGCTTACTTTAAACAAACCCTTATAAGTCCTTTTTACTTTTATTTAGATGGTGCTTACTCGTTCATCCCAGTATATTACCCCCGAGAATGGGGCCCTCCATATCCAGTCAGCTGACCAGTTGACAGATGCATCTCCACCTACCACTTTCCCCTACTCCACAGATCCACAGACCCAGATACCACCTTCCACATCACAGGCCCGGCAGGACCCGATACTTCCACCACCCCCTATCACTATACCCATCCAGGCTTCCGTCACACTCGACGGGACCCAGCTGCTCACACTGATCCAGGGGTTCCTAACAACCCATCAGGAGCAGACTACCCTACTCCGCCAGAGCATGGAGCGTTCTGAGGGACGTCCCGTGGTCCCACCACATGTAGAGCCACGGCAGAGATCGGGGACGATCAAGGACTTCATGGGTCTGAATGGTGGCCCGTCGTGGCGCACTCTTGACAGTGAATTTGACATGATATATATCTCGAATGCTGTTGCGACGGCTAGCATGTCATGACAGAATTGAATGACCTGGACACCGTGGGCGATTGCGTTTGTACAAATAAACCAGTACCGTCTTGCATCATGTCTAGGATAGGGATCCCTGAGTACCACGGTCAGGGATACCTACAGTAATTGACTAAGGCTAATAAACTAAAATAATTCAGTAGACATGAAGTTCCCAGCTACAGGCAATACCGTTATCTGGGCGCATTAAGTGGACATGTAGCCTACCGACGAGTAGGGCACATTTCTAGCACACAGTCACGTGTTGCATTCTTCATAAACGGACATTCGACCTGGATAACCGGATGATCTGCAGGGCTTTTGGCTGTTGGGATAATCTTATTGCATCTTGCTAATAACTAGGCCTGTGATAACCCTAGTTAGTTAAAAGTATCAAGCCGTACTCTTGATTGGCCGTGATTGATTGGATGGAGTTTATTCCAGCTTAGTCTTATCCTGATCCTGTACAAGATTGTGACATGACATGCTTATTGATGCTTGCCTTAACAATAACGATCGGAGGACCAGTTCTGTTCAGGCGAAGGGTTACAACCCCGGTCCTTTTTTGGTTTAAGGGTTGTAACCTGGCTCCCGGAGCAGTTCTGTGTCCTCTCTTCGTTTATGGTCTTATTGCAACTCCATGCCATGTTCGTCATGTTTTACCTTACCTTAATACCATGATTATTTATACTGGCCTTAGCGATAAAGATCGGGGGTCCAGTTCTGTTCAGGCGAAGGGTTACAACCCTGGTCCTTTTTTGGTTTAAGGGTTGTAACCTGGCTCCCGGAACAGTTCTGTGTCCCCTCTTCGTTTATTGTCTTCACTGTACCAATAGTATTTGAGACGGGTTTCTATTCAGGTGAAGGGCGGAAACCCCAGTCCTTGTTTGGTTTAAGGGTTGTGACATGGCTACTTGATTGGTTTCCTCGTACTCAGTTTACTGTTGTTATCTCTATTATTATCAGTTCTTTATTTATTACCTTTAATATTCTATTGTGATATTTTGGTTTTAGTTCCAAAGCGAAGCCTCCTTGTGGCACTTGCTCTTTCTGGGGTCTGATCCAGCTTGTTTTGTGTGGCCAGATATCGGAGCAGCACCAGAGGATCCACCTATCTTCCAGCCAGATGGTGACTACCAGGCGTAACCCTGGCAACGAGTGGGTTTTTTTTTGTCCTTCCACTTTATTGTAAATATTATTCTTTTGAGGCGTTTAGCCGGCGAGCACGTGTTAGCCCGTATTGCACCTTTATTTACTATCCGCCTCCGGGCTGTATCATGATTGACAGATCCTAGGGTTGATCATGTATGACTGAACTCTTGCTAGTCTTGACATTTTGTACGACTAGCTTCATGATCATCCAATATATAATGTATGGGATGCCTTGCTATTATATATTTGGTGCTTTGACATCTTGTAACTATTATTGATTGCTTGAGATTGAGACAATAGGCTGGTTCATGACCATAGGAGACTGTTGGCTTGTAGTTAAACCCTCATGTATCTAGACAGCCGTGATCGTATAGCGAGGTGGGTTGCACTTCAATATGCGTAGCTGGCTATGTACGCCCCCGCTCTCCAGTATTCTGGTTCTGGGGTGTTACACATATTAGAGTACCAATCTGATCAGACATAATCTTGATGTCATGCATATTGAGAAGAATGTGTTTGATAACATAATTAATACTGTGATGGACGTAAAGGGAAAAACGAAAGACAATCCCAAGGCCAGGTTGGACTTAGAAGAAATATGCAAACGTCCTGCGTTGTATTTGATAGAGGAGAATGGAAAACAGTTCCTACCGAAGTCAATTTTCTCACTGGACAAGGAGGATAAAGTGAGACTTTGTCGGTGGATCCAGGGCCTAAAATTTTCAGACGGATATGTGTCAAATCTGAGAAGATGTGTCGATCCGAAGGAAAACAAATTGACGGGTATGAAGAGCCACGATGTTCACGTATTCATGGAGAGGTTAATTCCGATTGCATTTCGGAAATTCTTACCGTAGGCAGTTTGAGATCCATTGACGGAGCTTAGCATATTCTTCAGGGATCTTTGTTCTAAAAAATTGCTCGTTAATCGTCTAGAAAAGTAAGAGAAGGACATTGCGGTAACACTGTGCAAGCTAGAAAGGGTGTTTCCTCCTGGATTCTTTGACTCTATGGAGCATTTGCCGATTCATCTATCCTATGAGGCACGTGTTGGTGGACCCGTCGAATATCTATGGATGTACCCATTCGAGCGACATTTGAATCACCTAAAAAGAAAGGTGAAAAATAAGGCACGGGTCGAGGGTTCTATTTGTGAAGCCTATGTTCTCGAGGAGATTACAAACTTTTGTTCGATGTATTTCAAGCCTCATGTTGCAACTAATAGAACGAGAGCATCCAGAAACGACGACGAAGATTATGAATGTAATGATACAATACTGAAGGTATTCAATGCTCCAGGAAAGCCATCGGGTAAAATGAAGAAGAGATATCTGAACGATGATGAGCTAAGGGCTGCTCAGGTGTATGTATTACTCAACTGCGACGATGATAAAGTAGAGAAGCTGGAGGGGTAAGAAATTAATACGTCTACATTATTTTAATAGTATTGATTATTATACTATTACATTAATTGAACAATATTATTTTTAGCATATTTAATGATGATGTGAGGTCAGGTAGGCCACACATAACAGAAGAAGAAATAGAACAAAAAATGAGGCGTTATTTTCCATCATGGTTGAGTGCATATATAAGACTTGAGAACTCTGTAATTACCTTTCTGTATATGCACTTGAGAATGAGCTTAATTTATTTTTTTGTGGTATTTAGGTCGATCGTCCATACGCAAGACTTGAGAATGAGTCTATTAGAACGCTAGCCAAGGGACCAACTTATGTTGCAAAAATATGGCCAAGCTACTGTGTTAATGGGTTTAGGTTCAAGTCAACAACTTGTCCGATCAGAGACAACTTTGTGGATCTCGATTCCACCAAAAACAGTTGTTTGTGTATCAGATCTTCGAACTACAAAGATGTTGATGCGGACAACGATTTCTATGGCATCCTACGGGAGATTGTGGAGCTGACATATAGTTATGGAATAGCGCCTGCTAAGATTGTGTTATTCAGGTGTGATTAGTTCGATCTGATTGAAGGTCAAGGTTGGAAAGTAGACAAGCACGATCTTGTGGATATAAACTATTGGCGTCGATATCAAGCCTATGAATCATTTGTCCTATCAAGTCAGGCTCAGCTTGTGTACTTCATAAGTTATCATAAACGGGAAACAACAAGGTCGGATTGGGGGGCAGTATGCAAGACCAAAGCTAGAAATACCTTTGAGGTTGACGATATAGCTTATCAAGAGGATGAACTACCTCTTGTAACAAATATTATAGAAGTGGACGCGGCGAAAGTTTCTCATTATACATCTAATTGTGTAGAAGAAGTAGAATTATCTGAAGAAGAAGAAGAAGAAGAAGAAGAGCTAAACGAACTAGATGAATTTTCAGAAGAGGATTAAATCTGTACGTTTGTTTTATCATCATATTTGACACTTTAGTGAGACTTTTATCATATTAATCTGTGACACTTTAGTGACACTTTTATCTGTGACTATGATATTTTTCAAAAATCTGTGATGTCTATCATATAAATATGTATATTTATTTTATTGTCATATATTATTATCAGGTATGACTAGACCAAAAGGACGACGTGGAGGATATTATATTAGGCAGTCCTGTCTGCCTCGGGTTGGGGATGCAGATTCTGTACCCTCATCCTCATCTCCGAGTACCCCAGTGTACCGTTCTGTTCCCGGTCTATTACCGGGACAGGGCAGTTCCAGCAGGTTGGCGACTCCTCCCTCGTCGTCCGGCATTCCTGATCCCGCGTCCAGCATTCCTCCCGCGTCCAGCATTACTTCTGCCAATGGCTCCATAGAGAGAGCCGACGCCGAGCATATGGAGGACGGCGATCAGACTGATCCTGTCCAGGCAGGAGGTGAGAGCGACCCTCCATGTGCTCTCCCGGACGAGACGCGTATGGAGATTTGGACGGACGGGCCTGGAAGTAAGTTAATTAGTTAATATATATTTCTCAAATGATTATATGTACATATATATTCATGAAATTTATTATTGTATAAATATCGACCTCCTGCAGTACAGAGATAGCTCGGGTTATTTATGAGGCAGAACTATGGTGGGCCTTGGATTAACTACTCAGATGCTCCCGCAGATAGGATGGCCTTTTGGTTGGCCCACTTCATGGTAAAAAATTTGTTTAATTTTAAATTTTTAATAAACATTTGTGTATATTATACAACTTTTCTATTTTACTTCTTGTAGAGGACCTATTTCTATCCACCACATCGGGCGGCGAAGATCGAGGCCCAGTTTTTTGCCGTCGCAGGCAAGCTCATCCGTGATGCGATCCACGACCAGAAGTCTCGTGATCGCTCCGGAAAGCCGATCCATGGTTGGATCACGCCAGAGCAGTGGACTGCGATGAAGGCTAGATTCGGCGAGGCCAGGTACCAGGAGCGGTCTGACAAGGCCAAGGTGGCGCGGTAGAGCGCCAGTAAGTGGTGTAGTAGCTCCATTCCGATGACGGAATATTTTCGTCGTCTGGTACATTTCCTATGACGGACATCATTTTATATATAGTTGGATAGAATGTTTAATACAAATAATAGATAATATATTTTAACAGGTTAAAAAGGGTGAGGACCCCAACATGGTGACCGTCTTCCTGGTCACCCATCGGAGGGCTGGGAAGTTCATTGACGAGAGGGCGACGCAGGCATATGTACGTTCTATTATTTATATTAATTTACTATAATTTAGAAAATAGGAAAATAGATATCAATATAGACTTTAGCAAACACTTAGACATTAGCAAATATTGTTCTAGGCCGAGTTTCTTCGGCTACAAGAGGAAAATAGATATCTCGTCCTATTTGGCTTTAGAGTCATCCCGGTCCTCCTCTGTCAGTGCGTAGTCTCCAGCTTCGCAGGCGTCATCACGAGCTTAGGATATTGGTCGTCAGATCGACGAGCTGCATCGCAAGTTGTAGCAGCAGATTTCTGATCACCATACCGTAGAGCGACGATTCGACGATCCGATGATCACCGGACGATTTGATGCTGTCACGCCCCAGAACCAGAATACTGGAGAGCAGGGGCGTACATAGCCAGCTACATATATTGAAGTGCAACCCACCTCGCTATACGGTCACGGCTGTCTAGATACATGAGGGTTTAACTACAAGCCAACAGTCTCCTATGGTCATGAATAAGCATATTGTCTCAATCACAAGCAAGTAAGTAAGTGTTACAAGATTTAAGATCACCAAATATACAATGGTAAGGCGTCCCAAATATTACATATTCAGCTGATCATGAATCTAGTCGTTACAAAATGTCAGGACTAGCAAGAGTTTAGTCATACAAGATCAACCATAGGATCCGTCAATCATGTTACAGCCCATAGGCAGACAGTAAATAAGGTACAATACGAGCTAACACGTGCTCGCCGGCTAAACGCCTCAAAAGAATAATTTTACAATAAAGTGGGAGGACAAAAAAACTCACTCGTTGCCAGGGTTACGCCTGGTGGTCACCATCTGGCTGGAAGACAGGTGGATCCTCTGGTGCTGCTTCGATATCTGGCCACACAAAACCAGCTGGGTCAAACCCCAGAAAAAACAAGTGCCACAAAAGAGGCTTCACTTAGGAACTAAAACCAGCATATCACAATAGAATATTAAAGATAATAAATAAAGAACTGATAATAATAGAGATAACAACAGTAAACTGAGTAAGCGGAAACCATTCAAGTAGCCAGATCACAATCCTTAAACCAAACAAGGACCGGAGTTGTAACCCTTCACCTGAATAGAAACCCGTCTCAAATACTATTGGTACAGTGAAGACAATAAACGAAGAGAGGACACAGAACTGTTCCGGGGGCCAGATTACAACCCTTAAACCAAACAAGGACCGAGATTGTAACCCTTCGCCTGAACCGAACTGGACCTCCGATCTTTATTGTTAAGGCCGGTATAAATAATCATTGATAAGGTTACAAGACAATAAACGAAGAGAGGACACAGAACTTTTCCGGGAGCCAGATTACAACCCTTAAACCAAACAAGGACCGAGATTGTAACCCTTCGCCAGAACAGAACTGGACCTCCGATCTTTATTGTTAAGGCCGGTTTAAATAATCATTGATAAGGTAACAAGACAATAAATGAAGAGAGGACACAGAACTGTTCCGGGAGCCAGGTTACAACCCTTAAACTAAACAAGGACCGAGGTTGTAACCCTTCGCCTGAACAGAACTGAACCCCCGATCGTTATTGTTAAGGCAAGCATCAATAATCATGTCATGTCACAATCTTGTACAGGATCAGGATAAGACTAAGCTGGAATTAACTCCATCCAATCAATCACGGCCAATCAAGAGTACGGCTTGATAGTTTTAACTAACTAGGGTTATCACAGCCTAGTTACTAGCAAGATGCAATGAGATTATCCCAACAGCCATAAGCCCTGCAGACCATCCGGTTATTCAGGTCGAATGTCCGTTTATGAAGGGTGCACCACATGACTGTGTGCTGAAAAATGTGCCCTACTCGTCGGTAGGCTACAAGTCCACTAAATGCGCCCAGATAACGGGATTGCCTGTAGCTGGAAATTTCTTCATGACTACTGAATCATTCTAGTTAATTAGCCTTAGTCAATTTCAGTAGGTACCCCTGACTGTGGTACTCAGGGATCTCTATCCTAGACATGATGCAAGACAGTACCAGTTTATTTGTACAAACACAATCATCCACAGTGTCCAGGTCTTTCATACTTGTCATGCCGTGCTAGCTGTCGCAACAGCATATCGAGATGTATCATGTCAGGGTTAATTATCAAGAGTGCGCCATGACGGGCCACTATCGTGTTCTATCCTTACATCATTATAAATGAGAAAAGTTATATAAATAGTTAATAACATATTCTGGAAGCCAAGAAAAAGATCTACAACTTTTATGTTGGGAGTTGGAAGAAATTCTGGCCATAAATCAGCCAAATAGGACAAGAAAAACAACCCAATTAGATACTATGCGGCCAAGGGTGAATTGAGGGCTCATGCGGCAGTAAATGGGTGCTCATCTATGCGGCTGAGTAGATGAACACTCATCTATGCGGCTGAGTAAGTGGGTACCCATCTATGCGACTGAGTGAATGAATCTCATGCGGCTGGGTAAGTGGGGACCCATCTATGCGGCTGAGTAAGTAGGTACCCATCTATGCAGCTGAATGAATGAACCTCATTCGGCTGGGTAAGGGGGGACCCATTTATGCGGCTGAGTAAGTGGGTACCCATATATGCGGTTGAGTGAATGAATCTCATGCGGCTGGGTGAATGTATCTCATGCAGCTGAGTGAATGAATCTCATGCGGCTGGGTAAGTGGGTACCCATCTATGCGGCTGAGTAAGTGGGTACCCATCTATGCGGCTGAGTGAATGAATCTCATGCGGCTGGGTGAATGAATCTCATGCGGCTGAGTGAATAAATCTCATGCGGCTGGGTAAGTGGGTGCCCATCTATGCGGCTGAGTAAGTGGGGACCCATCTTCTCAGAAAACCTGAGAAGGATGGCCATGGAACCCTTAGCTTCCAAGCTCCATAAAACCTTCACCGTAAGTCCAAATTTGGACTTCCATAGGTCAAAATGGGGTAGAACAAAATTTTCTACAACATGGAACCATCAAAACTTGGAAATGACAATGTTAAGTAGATCAATACCCAAGAAATTCGAAAATACTATAAACTTAGATCTACACAAATTGAGCCATGAAAATTGAAAATGCCAAGTACTAAAGTGTTTTAGAATGCTGTGAAGAAGAGAATGGAACAATAAAATTTGTGTTCCTCCATGAAGCAAGATGCACTTGCCTAAGCTCTCTCTGTCTCTCTCTCTCACTCTCCTGGTGGTTGAAGAAGTAATGGTAGAGAAGAAGAAGTAAAATGAAGAGAAAGAATGAGGGGAATGGATTAAATAAGAAGGGTGGTGGTAGGTAGGAGGGTTCACCTTGGCTCATGATGAACCAAAGTAAACCAAGCCAGCCGAACCAACCCAAGAATAAACCAGCTAATGAAATGCTAGAATAAATTAAGCAGGAAGACATAATATAGCACCCAGTTTCCCAAATGAGGGTAATTTTAAAATTTTGTGTTTATAATTATTTTAATAATGATATTTAATTCATGATATGATTTTTGGTGATTTTAAATCATTTTAAAATTATTTAAATCAATGACTTGTGGTTTTGACGTTTTGCTAGTGAAATCCTATAGACTGTTTGACCTAGAGCCTAACCATGTGATTATGATATTTTAATATCATTTTTAGCCAAAGGATATTTTTGCATTTGACCTCTTTGAATTATTTTGATATTATTTTATTATTTATGATATTGTTTTGGGGTTATTTGAGGCGGGTTCGACTTTCAACTCAATCCGACTTGAAACGGGGACCCGGGGGTAGTTTGACCCTAGTGGGACCCACACACTAGTTAGGCATGGCCCATATGATGTTAAATTTAGTCCACATGATAGAAATATTTTAGTTAGAGGTTAGACTAATTATTATGGATAAGGTTAGTGTGATTAGAGACTTTAGAATGACTAATTTAGTCCCAACCAATTAGCCCTTTCCTAATACTCATAGAATAGGTTAGTGGAGGCATTTTGGACCTTACCATAATAGGACAAATAGCCCCATATGGCCAGCCACTTTGGGAGAGGATAGGCTCAAGTTCATTTCATTATTCTCATCCACACTCTCTCTCTTGTTCTTCCCCAAATTCCTAGAGAGCAATCCCTAGCAATTTCTCTACCAAATTCTTCCATTTTGCCACCAAATCTTCTTCTTTCCTTCTCTATTCTAGCCAAGGAGGAAGCTACCCAAGTTTGGGAGGATTCGGAGCTCGTTCGTGTCCTTTTGGAATCTCTACGTGTCGGTGTCGCTCCGGGAAGGCTTTTCTTCGATTCGATCTACCGGGAGGTATAAATCCCTTCTCCTTTTTATTTCCTCATGCATATAGGTCTATTTTGAACCCATAGAAATGACCCCCATGGTTGTATCTCCATTTGTGTCAATTTCGTATCCATTTGGAGGTCATAGGAGTGTCCTTTGTGTTGTGGTTGTGTCCATGTGGGAAAATCCCAAATTTGGACACACTATGTGTTGTTGTTATGTATGAATGAATTATTACATGTTTAATCTCATATTTTTGTATTGGAGATGTGTTCTATAGTGTCTCATATATATATATTAGTGTAGAGAGTGAGTTCTTGATATATTATGTTATATACTTGTGTTCTTTTGTCTCAAACTACCCAAATCCGTCATGATTTTTATCCACATTTTTAATTTCAGCCCTAACTTAGAAATATCATAACTTCTAGCTCAAAGCTCGGTTTAATCTCCCAGTTTTTTTTAAAAGAAGCGTATTGAAGTTAGCTTTCCAAAAACATGTATTAATAGGCCTAATTCTTTCTGTAACTTTCTAGAGAATTATTTGAGTGTCAGCTGTACGAAAGACAAACGCGTTCTCGGTATTTTCGCGATTCCGGGAGTTTTCGGAAACGAAAACGCGATCCGTTTGAAGTTTCAGAAAGCTAACACATAGATCTATAACATAATTTAATTCTAGATTTTAATTCATGCTGAGATGGTACAGTATTGATTATTAGTAGGAGTTACTATTCGGTATATACATTTTGTGCACCCTTGTGTGTAATATAATATTCTATTTGATTTTAACCCATGTTAATGTATATACATTATGTAATTAAATAGAGAATGCAAGCATGAGTAAATGTTTAAATAAATGATGTATGAGGTGTAAGTATCCTATCTAATGTAAGCATGTATAAGTATGGCTTGTAATGAATATGTAGGTTCCATAGTATGTAATGTATGGTGCATATAGTGGTGCAAGAGAATAAATGAATGATGAATGAATGCAAGCATGAATGTAATGTAATAGTAGATGTAATGTATGTAATATACAAGTTAATGAGATGTAATATTCTATGTGTAATGCCCGTAGTTCGTATTACGTATTGGAAATACGTGTATGTATTTCGGGCTCATATTTTTGGTTTGTCATAATTAGTTAGCCTTGGATTTTTATTTTTATTTTTGCATATTGCAATTGCATGGTTCATCATGGCATTGTATTGGCTTGGTTTGGTTCGGTTTAGTAGGTTTGGCTTGGTTTGGTTTTATTGTGGAGAACCACTCCCACCTACCACCACTCCCACCATAAATATCTATCTCACTCTCTCTCTTCCATTATTACTCATTACTCATTTCTTCTTCTCCATCTTTAGTTCTCCACCTACCAGGAGAGAGAGGAGAGCTTAGGCAAGTGCATCTTGCTTCATGGAGGAACCCCATTTTTATTGTTTCATTGTCTTTCTCATGTGTTTCTAAACTACTTTAGTACTTGTCATTTTTCATTTCCATGGTTAAATTTTTGTAGATCTAGTTTTGTGGTATTTCTAGTTCCAGGACTTTTTATCCATCACACTTGCATATTTGTTAAGTTGATGATACCATGATTGCAGAGAAGTTCGTTAGGTCCAATTTGACCTATGAAATTTTGCTGAGCCGCCTGGACATTTTTACACTCAGCCGCATGGCCTATACATGCAATAGCCAGCATATTTTTGCATGCATTTAATGCAATGATAACAGCAGAGCCGCATAGCTATTTAAAGGCTTTAGTACTTTAATATTTATTATTAAATGTCTTAAGGATTTAATGCTTTAAGCTTTGATTAAAGTATCTTGGAGTAGCAGAGCCGCATATGAATTGATATGTAGCATCCTTTGCATGCTTCGTGGGTCAGCCGCATGTGTTACATGCTTAGCTATTTGTCATTTAGCTAGTTCCATGCCTTATAATAATGAGTCTAAAGCATTAGGCTTAGATAATTATACTTTAAAGCATTCAGTAGCATTCAAGAATGCTTTAGTACTTTCTTTAGTAATGCTTACGTAGGCATTCAAGAAATAATTTTGTGCTTATGCATTTAAGGCATTCTTATAATACATATTTGCATATTAGTCCAATGGCATTCTTAAAGCATATTATTCCAACTGAGAGCCGCATGGAACAAACACATTCAGCAGGATTCAATGCATTATTAAATGCATTTCCAAAAGAGAGCAATAGAATATAAATTATGCATTCTCTAATGCAACTCAGCCGCATATGGAGCAATTGAGAGCCGCATGGCTCACTTGTACCGTGATATTTTTTTATTATTATTATCTTGCAGAAAAGAAAAAGGAGCCGCATACACTTGCCAATGCATACTTGCCATCAACTACATGATCATTAGTTATTTATTTATTTATTTGTTATGCAAGTAATGTGAGGTGAGCCGCATAGGTTCCCTTCTTCCACTATCTAATGTTTTGGTCACGTGGACCATTAATTAGGTAGCTCACGTGAACCTTTTCGTATTGTATTAATTGTGGGGGGGTCCCACATAGCTTCCTTTAGTTGACTTGTTTGCTGAAGTGGGAGTTTGCATTTAATGAGGGTCCCACTGTCTTTTGTCTTATTTGATAGTGGCCTATTTATTGTTTCCTGGCCGCATGGGGTCCCTCCCACTCTTGGCCGCATGCACCATTGTATGCTAGCCGCATATGGCTTGTTGGCCTTACATGTTCGATTAATTGCATTTAAATAATTTCGGAGCCGCATGAGTGGCCTCCCACTCTCGTTGACCGCATGTTTGTTCTCCCACTTTTGGACCACAAGGGTCCCACTTTGATTGTTTAAATGTCTTATTTGCGTGAATTATGGTCAGAATTTCTTCCCACTCCTAACATAAAAGTTGTAGAGTTTCTCCTTGGCTTCAAGAATATATATATTATATTATATTATTATTTTAATTGCACAAGTTTTTCCCTTCCTTGATAATGACATGACTTCATAGTGACCCGCCGTGGTGCACTCCCGACATGATAACTTGAGCTGACAAATTTGACATGATAACTTGACCTGATAATTCTTGATAGTGGCCCGCCGTGGCGCACTCTTGACATGATCAACCTGACACGGTATATCTCGAATGCTGTTGCGACGGCTAACACGACATGACAAGATTGAATAACTTGGACACCGTGGACGATTGTGCTTGTACAAATGAACCCGTCTTGTCTTGCATCATGTCTAGGACGGGGATCCCTGAGTACCACGGTCAGGGGCACCCACTGAAATCAACTAAGGTTAACAACTAGAATAAATTCAGTAGTCATGAAGAGATTTTCCAGCTACAGGCAATCCCGTTATCTGGGCGCCCCACTTGGGATCTGTAGCCTGCCGTCGAGTAGGGCACATTTCCAGCACACTGTCATGTGTTGCACTCTCTAAGTCACCTAAGGGTACATGCGTTTCCTGGACGATGTACCCACTTGAATTCAACTCTAAATTGCGTCTGGATAGCCTGGATGGTCTGCAGGACTTGTGGCTGTGGAATAATCTCACTGCATCTTGCTAGTAACTAGGCCTGTGATAACCCTAGTTAGTTAAAGTATCAAGCCGTACTTATTGCTTGGCCGTAAAATGTTGAATGAAGTTTACCAGTTTATTCTTGTCTTGATCCTGTACAAGATTGTCACATGACCTGTTTTCTTATTTTATCTCGCCGATAAATGGTGGGAAAATCCAAGTTCTGTTCAGACGAAGGGTTACAACCCCGGTCCTTGTTTGGTTTACGGGTTGTAACCTGGTTATCTGAATAGTCCCATGGTATATCTCATCGTATATCACCTGTCATGTTTTTCTTTAATTACTATCTTTTATATATTATTACTCTTATGCTGATTGCTGGTTTTAGTTCCTAAGTGAAGCCTCCTTTGTGGCACTTGCTCTTTCTGGGATCTGACCCAGCTGGTTTTGTATGGCCAGATACCAGAGCAGCTCCAGAGGATCTACCGAATCTCCAGCCACATGGTGACCACTAGACGGAATCCTGGCAACGAGTGGGTTATTTTGGCTCTCCCACTCTATTGTAAATTATTTCTTTTGAGGCGTTTGGCCGCCGAGCAAGTGTTAGCTCGTATACATTTTTACTTACTGTCTGTCTACGGGCTGTAACATGATTGGCAACCTAGGGTTGATCATGTATGACTAAAACTCTTGCTAGTCCTCACATTTTGTAACGACTAGCTTCATGATCAGCTGAATATGTAATGTTTGGGACGCCTTACTATTGTATATTTGGTGGTTTTACATCTTGTAACTCTATTTACTTGCTTGTGATTGAGACACTAGGCTTGTTATTGACCATAAGAGACTGTTGGCTTATAGATAAACCCTCATATATCTAGACAGCCGTGACCGTATAGTGGAGTGGATTCCATTTCATTATACGTAGCTGGCTATGTCTGCCCCCGCTCTCCAGTATTCTGGTTCTGGGGCGTGACCTGGTTTAAGTGGTGGCCCATGCAGGTCTTGTAAATCAAGATATGTGAGGGTTTACCGAATAGATGTCTCAATCAGTACTCGCCCTTGATCTCTGCTCGTATCCTCTTGATTCCTGAAATTCTTGTCCTGATCACATGCTTGTAATCGTTGGTCTGTCCTGGTCCTTCCTTATTGTTCCTATATCGTCTTCTTCAGTGGCATAGTACCTGACCCGGCCAATCAGCAAGGCGGATCACCTTCCGTGGACCAGCAGCAACCAGAAGATCAGGCCCAGCACTCAGGAGCGGCCTCCCGAGTCGTATCTACTGGAGGAGAGCCGCCAGTTCATCCAGTCCAGCCTGTAGAGCCTGATGATGGCACTTTGGTGGGTCTCATCAGATCATTGTTAGCTTTCCAAGATCGCCGAGGAGATGCCTTGCAACAGGCAGTGGCAGATGCTCTGAACAGAGGTGGAGATCATGGGAACCGTGCAGCGAACAGTTTCAAGCGTCTGAACCCTCCCTTCTTTAACGGCAGCGAAGATGCTATTGCTGCTGATGCATGGCTCCAGGATACAGAAGTGGTTCTAGAGGCAGCCAAGACCCCAGAAGACGAGAAGGTGGCCGTGGTGCGCCTGCAGTTATTGGATCTTGCCCGCAGCTGGTGGGCAGCACAGGCCGTGGGATTAGTGGCCCCTATTCTATGGGCACTATTCAGAGAGAGATTCCAGACTAAGTACTTCGATGCTGTGGCTCGGTACGATCTACAGACCAGGTTCACCAATCTGAAGCAAGGAGGAAGAACAGTCGACGGATATGCGGCCGAGTTTTCGAGGCTTAGTCGGTTTGCTCCCACTTTGGTGGCGACCGAGTTTGACAGAGCCCAGCGGTTCCAGCAAGGGCTCCATCTCGAGATTTTGTTGGCAGTAGAACAGTTTGAGCATCAGACTTTTGATGCAGTGTTGAGAGCAGCTCGGAGGCACGAGTATACCTCCCACAGGATAGTGGACAGGACCGAGGGTCGGAAGCGATCTCACGGCCAGATGACCCAGTCGAAAGCACCAGCCCCGGCAGTCAGGGCTTTGACAATTTGAACTCCGAGGCAGACGACCTCAGTGACGTCGGTCACGTCCCCCCAGCAACAGAAGCCGAAGCAGTCTTCCGCAATGGGCTGCACTCATTGTGGGAAGTCAGGGCACGTTGTTTCAGAGTGTCACAGAGCACAGGGATTGTGCTTGGCTTGTGGAGCACCGGACCACAAGATAGGGTCCTGTCCGAATAGGGCCAGTTCGTCATCGGCCCAAACTAGTCCCTCGGTAAGGGGACCAGCCCCAGTCCAGCAGCAGCAGCAGTATCCATTGCCGAGGCCATTGCCGAGGCCATTGCCGTCTCAGGCTCAAGTGTTTCAGCAGCAGTACCAGCCTCCAAGGCCATTGCCGCCTCAGGCCCTAGCCTTCCAGCTACAAAGACCCCAGCAGTATGCCCAGGTCCAAGCTCAGATCCAGAACCGGCAGAGAGGTTCCTAGCAGGATATATTTCCTCTTTCTCGTGCCTTCAATTTCCTTGCTTACATACATGATTGCATGATTGATTGCTTAGTATAGCTTGTCCTTGCATCTCTAGCCACTTGATTAAATTTCGAGGACGAAATTCTTTTAAGGTGGGTAGAGTTGTAATGCCCGTAGTTCGTATTACGTATTGGAAATACGTGTACGTATTTCGGGCTCATATTTTTGGTTTGTCATAATTAGTTAGCCTTGGATTTTTATTTTTATTTTTGCATATTGCATTTGCATGGTTCATCATGGCATTGCATTGGCTTGGTTTGGTTCGGTTTAGTGGGTTTGGCTTGGTTTGGTTTTATTGTGGAGAACCACTCCCACCTACCACCACTCCCACCATAAATATCTATCTCACTCTCTCTCTTCCATTATTACTCATTACTCATTTCTTCTTCTCCATCTTTACTTCTCCACCCACCAGGAGAGAGAGGAGAGCTTAGGCAAGTGCATCTTGCTTCATGGAGGAACCCCATTTTAATTGTTTTATTGTCTTTCTCATGTGTTTCTAAACCACTTTAGTACTTGTCATTTTTCATTTCCATGGTTAAATTTTTGTAGATCTAGTTTTGTGGTATTTCTAGTTCCAGGACTTTTTATCCATCACACTTGCATATTTGCTAAGTTGATGATACCATGATTGCAGAGAAGTTCGTTAGGTCCAATTTGACCTATAAAATTTTGCTGAGCCGCCTGGACATTTTTGCACTCAGCCGCATGGCCTATACATGCAATAGCCAGCATATTTTTGCATGCATTTAATGCAATGATAACAGCAGAGCCGCATAGCTATTTAAAGGCTTTAGTACTTTAATATTTATTATTAAATGTCTTAGGGATTTAATGCTTTAAGCTTTGATTAAAGTATCTTGGAGTAGCAGAGCCGCATATGAATTGATATGTAGCATCCTTTGCATGCTTTGTGGGTCAGCCGCATGTGTTACATGCTTAGCTATTTGTCATTTAGCTAGTTCCATGCCTTATAATAATGAGTCTAAAGCATTAGGCTTAGATAATTATACTTTAAAGCATTCAGTAGCATTCAAGAATGCTTTAGTACTTTCTTTAGTAATGCTTACGTAGGCATTCAAGAAATAATTTTGTGCTTATGCATTTAAGGCATTCTTATAATACATATTTGCATATTAGTCCAATGGCATTCTTAAAGCATATTATTCCAACTGAGAGTCGCATGGAACAAACACATTCAGCAGGATTCAATGCATTATTAAATACATTTCCAAAAGAGAGCAATAGAATATAAATTATGCATTCTCTAATGCAACTCAGCCGCATATGGAGCAATTAAGAGCCGCATGGCTCACTTGTACCGTGATATTTTTTTATTATTATTATCTTGCAGAAAAGAAAAAGGAGTCGCATACACTTGCCAATGCATACTTGCCATCAACTGCATGATCATTAGTTATTTATTTATTTATTTCTTATGCAAGTAATGTGAGGTGAGCCGCATAGGTTCCCTTCTTCCACTATCTAATGTTTTGGTCACGTGGACCATTAATTAGGTAGCTCACGTGAACCTTTTCGTATTGCATTAATTGTGGGGGGTCCCACATAGCTTCCTTTAGTTGACATGTTTGCTGAAGTGGGAGTTTGCATTTAATGAGGGTCCCACTGTCTTTTGTCTTATTTGATAGTGGCCTATTTATTGTTTCCTGGCCGCATGGGGTCCCTCCCACTCTTGGCCGCATGCACCATTGTATGCTAGCCGTATATGGCTTGTTGGCCTTACATGTTCGATTAATTGCATTTAAATAATTTCGGAGCCGCATGAGTGGCCTCCCACTCTCGTTGACCGCATGTTTGTTCTCCCACTTTTGGACCACAAGGGTCCCACTTTGATTGTTTAAATGTCTTATTTGCGTGAATTGTGGTCAGAATTTCTTCCCACTCCCAACATAAAAGTTGTAGAGTTTCTCCTTGGCTTCAAGAATATATATATTATATTATATTATTATTTTAATTGCACAAGTTTTTCCCCTCCTTGATAATGACATGACTTGATAGTGACCCGCCGTGGTGCACTCCCGACATGATAACTTGACCTGACAAATTTGACATGATAACTTGACCTGATAATTCTTGATAGTGGCCCGCCGTGGCGCACTCTTGACATGATGAACCTGACACGGTATATCTCGAATGCTGTTGCGACGGCTAACACGACATGGCAAGATTAAATAACTTGGACACCGTGGACGATTGTGCTTGTACAAATGAACCCGTCTTGTCTTGTATCATGTCTAGGATGGGGATCCCTGAGTACCACGGTCAGGGGCACCCACTGAAATCAACTAAGGTTAACAACTAGAATAAATTCAGTAGTCATGAAGAGATTTCCCAGCTACAGGCAATCCCGTTATCTGGGCACCCCACTTGGGATCTGTAGCCTGCCGTCGAGTAGGGCACATTTCCAGCACACTGTCATGTGTTGTACTCTCTAAGTCACCTAAGGGTACATGCGTTTCCTGGACGATGTACCCACTTGAATTCAACTCTAAATTGCGTCTGGATAGCCTGGATGGTCTGCAGGGCTTGTGGCTGTGGAATAATCTCACTGCATCTTGCTAGTAACTAGGCCTGTGATAACCCTAGTTAGTTAAAGTATCAAGCCGTACTTATTGCTTGGCCGTGAAATGTTGAATGAAGTTTACCAGTTTATTCTTGTCTTGATCCTGTACAAGATTGTCACATGACCTGTTTTCTTATTTTATCTCGCCGATAAATGGTGGGAGAATCCAAGTTCTGTTCAGACGAAGGGTTACAACCCCGGTCCTTGTTTGGTTTACGGGTTGTAACCTGGTTATCTGAATAGTCCCATGGTATATCTCATCGTATATCACCTGTCATGTTTTTCTTTAATTACTGTCTTTTATATATTATTACTCTTATGCTGATTGCTGGTTTTAGTTCCTAAGTGAAGCCTCCTTTGTGGCACTTGCTCTTTCTGGGATCTGACCCAGCTGGTTTTGTATGACCAGATACCAGAGCAGCTCCAGAGGATCTACCGAATCTTCAGCCACATGGTGACCACTAGACGGAATCCTGGCAACGAGTGGGTTATTTTGGCTCTCCCACTCTATTGTAAATTATTTCTTTTGAGACGTTTGGCCGCCGAGCAAGTGTTAGCTCGTGTATATTTTTACTTACTGTTTGCCTACGGGCTGTAACATGATTGGCAACCTAGGGTTGATCGTGTATGACTAAAACTCTTGCAAGTCCTCACATTTTGTAACGACTAGCTTCATGATCAGCTGAATATGTAATGTTTGGGACGCCTTACTATTGTATATTTGGTGGTCTTACATCTTGTAACTCTATTTACTTGCTTGTGATTGAGACACTAGGCTTGTTATTGAC
This sequence comes from Iris pallida, assembly GCA_029216955.1. NCBI lineage: Eukaryota > Viridiplantae > Streptophyta > Magnoliopsida > Asparagales > Iridaceae > Iris > Iris pallida. The sequence goes on from JANAVB010003000.1 coordinate 2,021,515, forward strand.
CATAAGAGACTGTTGGCTTGTAGATAAACCCTCATATATCTAGACAGCCGTGACCGTATAGTGGAGTGGATTCTATTTCATTATACGTAGCTGGCTATGTCTGCCCCCGCTCTCCAGTATTCTGGTTCTGGGGCGTGACACTATGTTAACACAAATCCTATATTATCTCATGTACCCCCTTACACTATGTTGACGCTATCACACTTGACACATTGTTCACTTACACTTTGACACTCTTTGATATGTATACACTATATATGCCCATTTAACCCTCACTTGCCTCTTTGCCATGTTCACATACACACACATAGCCTCTTAAATAAGTATTTATGAATATAGTTAACTTAGCTATGTATGTATATTATATATATGTTAGCATATTGTGTTGTAATATATAAGTTTATATAACCATTTGAAATGCCATGATTATAGACCTAATGTTGAATACCAATATATGCATGTGTATATATGTGTAGACATATAGCTTAAAGTAATAGATTACCTAGTATATATCCAATGTGAATTCTTGCCTATTTGAGTATTGAATAATTGTATGCTATATAGAGTTGGGTGTATGTTGGCTTGTATAGCCTTGTATTGATGTGTGCTTGCTAGGATAGTCTTGGTTAGGCCTAGTAAGACTTGCTGGGTTAGGATATGACCTAGTTTGACTAGTGCAGTTGACCAGAGTTGACCAAGGGTTGACTTTGGCCTAGTTTGACCTAGATTCATGTAGAATGCATTGTAGTGCTTTATATTACCCTTCTGGATATGTTGTGACTTATGCTGTTCTAATTAGGAGCCAGACACCTCTCCTCGGACAGTATCTTTACCTTGGACATTCAGATATCATGCGAGTACATTCTCTGATCATTTTATATCCTGCTTAGAATTATTTCCTGTATTAAATTACTTTACTTGTACTGTCACGTTGGTTGCACGGATTGGTACTATACGGATCCCTTCTTGAGATATTATCCTTAGGGAGCATCGGGTACTACATGTTCTGTGCGTTTCACTTACATGACGTATCACTATGCTTCACAGGTTCTTTGATCACTTGTGACATATACTCTTATGATCACAGAGTCTCCTAGAATCTCCTATCCCATTTACTGGGTATCCTAGAATCTTTTAGAATCCCCATTTTTGGGACATCCATGTATCACCCTTCGGGGGCTTTGCGTGGAATCATAACATAACTTGGTTGGATCCTTGTGTATCGATTGGGGGTACGGAGGAGTAGAATTGGACATGTGAATAATACACCAGTAGTATCTTATCAGAATCTCTTCCATAGTGTCTTATCAGAATCTCTTATGCCATTTACATGTCTATATTGTACTCTGACTCACTAGCCACATGTTAGTTCTCTATTTATAGTAGATATTTCTATTACAGCTCTCTCTCTGTTTATATACAGCATTTCTTTCAGTACCTGTATCTTACTTTACTGCATGATTATATTTTCTAAACTGCTATGAACTGTTGAGATGTAATGTGCTCGCTCCTGTCCTGACTGGACCTATTGATAAATTTTACAGATAGCCTGGAGGTTGCCTGCTAGCCTAGAGGAGACAGTAGAGGTTGCATAGATAGCTAGGGTTTTTGCTTATAGTTTATTTTCAGTCATCTTGAGTTGTATTTATGGATTACTGTATTTGGGTTTTTAGATGTATTCTGAGTTTGTATCTTAGACACTTAGACTTCTATCTGTTGTATCTCTTTTTGATTTCATGTTTTATCTATCTTTCTTTATGCTCTACCTTAGATGTGATTGAGTTTATATTCTGCTATGTCACCCCCATTCGGGGAGTATAAATTATTTAGTCTTATACTATTAGATGCATTGAGACCTAGGACAGTGTTCTACCGTCGACACTACGGCGTAGGCTGGGCGTTGTTACGTTCTCGTGCCCTAACTCTAGGGTGCGGATCATGATACATGCAATACGGGTCAAATTACGTATACGTATACCAAGATACGCAATACGAACCACATGCATTACAGATGCGGTCGAGCGCAGTATACAGGAGATGATGAGTCTGCAGCAGGCTACAGCTGCCAGCTTGCACATGCTCACCGAGTCTACGCAGCGCATAGAGCTTAGATAGGTCGAGCTGGAGGGATCGCAGAGGACCATGTCTGCCTCATTCACTCAGGTACATACTTCGATTGAGGAGAGTACTCGGAGGATGGTGCGTACCGTTACTGCGCATGATGAGCGACTGCGAGAGCTGGAGCAGATACGTCCTCCCGGTCCATCGACGGCGCTGACTCCAGATATTATACTGCCTCCTACTTCCCCTACGGTACAGCTCACACAGGAGCAGTTTGAGTACATGCTATCTCAGATGCGCAGCAGGGGTCCTCAGTAATTTTATTGATTTTTTTTATGAGTTGTATGTATTGGCCCTATGGATAAATTATTTATTGGTACACTTTTGTTTATACACTTAGTGGGAGACTTTTTATCATCTTCCATTTTTATTTGACTCTATTGGATGTTTGTGATGATGTGTGTCTGTGAAGTGTAGTATGCAGGATTTGAATATATTTATGTTTGTGACACGGGATGTGTCTGTGATGATGTTTGTTATGAGTTGTATGTATTAGCCCTATGATGTGTCTGTGATAATGTTCGTGATGATATAAAGTACAGTGTAAAGTGTAAAGTGCAGTGTGTAGGATTAGTGTTTAAACTGTATATAAAGTGCAGGATTTTTGTTTAAACTGTATATAAAGTGCAGTGTGCAGGATTTGAAAACGATATTTTTTTTTATTTTCCAGCATGTTAGCGACGGATTGCGACGTTTGGCGACGGATTTGCGACGCGGAAGTATGTCGCAAATATGTACCTGGACGTCGCTAACTGCGATGGACTGTCGCTAAACGTCGCCTAGCATGCTGACATGGCAAACCTTGCCATGTCACCACATGCGACGAATAGACGTCGCTATATACGTCGCTACATTGGCGACGTACTATAGATGTCGCCGAACGTCGCTAAGTTTGCGACGTTTTAGCGTCGTAGACTATTCATCGCAACGGCGACGATTGGTGACGAACTCTTGATCTGCGACTAGTTTTTCGGCGACCTGCTTATTCCGTCGCTAATTACGTCGCTAAATTGAATTAGCGATGTATTTTTACTCATTAGCGACGTTTTTGGACGTCGCTAATATGACTCATTTTAGTAGTGAAACACATCCAAATTATTAAAATTTGTGTAAATTATTATTTTTTAAGTGTCTCCTTAATATTGGCACACAATGGTACACTCCAGACAAATACTCCAAATTAACATCATTCATATTTTTATTTTTATTTTCCTTCAATATTTGGTAAGATTTTTTATTCCTCTAAATTTTTCATCTTTATTCTTCTTCCAAGTTTGGTAAGAAAGGTTAATTTAGTGGGCCTATGAATTAATGTAGTGGAGCTAGGACACACTTCAAATTTGGAGTGTCTCTTAGCTTTCTAGCAATTTTTAAGTATGAACAAGTGTCCACTGCAGCCTTCAAGTGCAACAAAATTTAACTAAAACTAAAATGTAGCACTTGAAATCTCTTCCACTATGGATGCTATAACTAACAATATTTGGGCATAGAATATTTTCTTTATTTTGGAGGAGATTTTTAGAGTAATAGTTATAACCTTATAGCATTGGGGTCTAGTCTGAATATCCTACTTGTAACGACCTTCATTTATTTCTTTTTATTTGTGCAATATCAGACCAGAAACATTTTTTTACTGTCCGAGCTTCCAGAAGAGTTATTATGCTTTAACTACGGTAGAATACCAATAAACATAAACACTTAAAAACTCAATATTTGTATCCTACTATTCTGATAATCTAAGAGCATCTCCATTGATGCTCTCTATATTTTACTTACATTTTAGCTAAAAATCCTACTAAGTTATTTTAGAAAACTCTTTATATGAATTTTTATCCAATGATATTTCCTAATTTAAAGAATAATAATTTTTCTGGAAATTACTGAGAAACCTAATTTCGAGGTTGGTTTTTATGAAAAATCCACCCGCATGATGGGTTTTATGAAATGCCCAGAATTATATATTTCCACGTTACGTATTCCAAGATTCCCTTTAGATGCTCTGTATTTACAAAATTAATACCATAACTACCCCTCCGCACAAACTCAGATCTGGATTGCGATTCTCGTCTTCTTCTTCTTCTTCACGAGAGATCTGAATTCCATTGCTATGATCTTCAGCAGAGATCGCAAAGATCGTTCGTAGTTCACCATATTTTTTTTCAGTCGAACTCCGATCATCGCTCATCTTCTTCTTCTTCTTCTTCTTCTTCTTCTTCTTCTTCTTCTTCTTCTTCTTCTTCTTCTTCTTCTCCGACAATTAGGTCAATTATGGAGAGAAGATCTTCTTCTTCTTTTCCATAAGAGTTAGCATCGTTTTGAAAGAAGAACCAAAACTCTTGAATCTTTATTCATGTTAAATTTTTTCCACAAAACAAAAAAAATAAAAATTAGGTTTCTGTCAACGGTTCTCCATCGATATCACACGAAGAATAGTCATTCTCCTGCATTTTTAACAAGGAGAATGCCATTCTCCGTGTTGAATGGCATTCTCCGTGTTTCTAACACGGAGAATGGCCATTCTCCTGTGTTTTAACATTTGAATGACCATTCTCCGTGTCATTTACCACGGAGAATGTCATTCTCCGTGTTATTTAGCACGGAGAATGACCATTCTCCGTGTAATTTAGAAACGGAGAATGCCATTCTCCGTACTAAATTACACGGAGAATGGTTATTCTCCTACGTTTTAACATACTACCAAAATACAGTAAATTAGCGACGGACTATTAGCGACGGAAATTTTCAGTCGGCGTTAGCGACGGCTTCGTGGCCGCTCGCCGACGGATTACCGACCACACGCTTTTACATTTTTTATTTTAATTTTAGGGGGAGAAGGTCGCACATCCGTCGCTAGGGTGTCGGAGATATAGCGACGGAAGGCCAGTCGTCGCTACTCAGTCGATTATTTGGCGGGAATTGTGTAGAGAATTGGCGGGACATTTCTTCGACTACGTAGCGATGGATATTCAGTCGGCAATTATCAAAAATTGCGACTACCGGGCGACGGCCTATAGGCCGTCGCTAGTCCGTTGCTAAATATACGTTCCAGACTTTAAATGAAACGGCGGGAGAAACTTTTCGCATTTCCCCCAATTTCATTCTCTCTCCTCTCTCTCTCTCTCTCTCTTCTGCGGCTTCAGTGATCGGCGTCGGTGTCAGCGTCGGCGTCCTCTCCTCTCTCTCTTCCGAAGGTAATCCTCTCTCTCTCTCTCTCGATCTCCCTCTCTCTCTCTCGCGCGGTGTCGTATAGGGGCAGCGGGGGCGGCGGGCTTGGGGCGGGGGCGTCGGAGGCTAGACGGCGGGCTTGGGGCTGGGGCGTCGGGGGCTGGACGGCTGGCTTGGGTCGGGGGCTGGGCGGTGGGCTTGGGGCGGGGGCGTCGGGGGCTGGGGCGTCGGGGGCTGGGGCATCGGGGGCTGGGCGGCGGGCTTGGGGCTGGGGCGTCGGGGGCTGGACGGCTGGCTTGGGTCGGGGGCTGGGCGGTGGGCTTGGAGCGGGGGCGTCGGGGGCTGGGCGGCGGGCTTAGGGCGGGGGCGTCGGAGGCTGGGCGGCTGGCTTGGGGCGGGAGCGTCGGGGGCTGGGCGGCGGGCTTGGTGCTGGGGCATCGGGGGCTGGGCGGGGGCGTCGGGGACTGGGCGACGGGCTTGGGACGGGGGCGTCGGGGGCTGGGCGGCGGGCTTGGGGCGACGGCGTCGGGGGCTGGACGGCTGGCTTGGGGCGGGGGCGTCGGGGGTATATGCAACCGACGCACAGCCATAAGCACTCTTCATATATATATGCAACCGAACTACTGGACGGCGGGCTTGGGTCGGGGGCGTCGGGGGGCTTTGCTTCTCAAATTCATCTGAGTTTATATATTGGCTAAATAATGTGTTATCCATATTGGGTGTTATCCATTAGTAGTAGATGATGATACGACAATAATGATACGACAACCTATCACTATATCTTACATATTAGTAGATGATGTCTTAGTATTATATTATGTGAGTTCATCTTGATTCTGTTATATCCTTCAGATACTAGATACGATAAGAACATATACTACACGATATGTATACAGAATATAGATGATTCACACTAATGAATGCTAGAATGAATTTTGGATTGTGTTCTGAGCCATCCGTTCTCACACTTAAAACACATAGGAATTAGTAGTGTGAGAGCGCCGGAGAGAGTGAGAGCGCCGGAGGGGGGAGGAGAGAGAGAGAGAGAGAGTAAAATGGTACGTCATGGTGAAGTAGTACTGTATGTTGGCTCCAGTTCCAGCTCTATTTGCATTAATCTACGGTACGACATGGTGATCAGGACATAGTCCCTGCAGCCATTCGACTGGCAAAGCAGAAACTATGTAGCCGTAGATAAAGTTGACTGTCCTCCGACCCTCATCCCTCGGCAATGATGATACGACAACCTATCACTATATCTTATATAGTAGTAGATGATGTCTTAGTATTGCATTATGTGAGTTCATCTTGATTCTGTTACATTCTTCAGATACTAGATACGATAAGAACATATACTACACCATATGTACAGAACATAGATGATTCATACTAATGTATGCTAGAATGAATCTTGGGTTGTGTTCTGAGCCATCCGTTCTCACACTTGGCAAAAAATCAAATTTTTTATACTTTATCGGCTTTCGAAAATGTACTCAAATTACATGATGGTTCATTTAGTTAGCTTGCTTATATTACAATTATATTATTTGTGACTATCGATCTTACCAGATGGCACCCATGACCCGAGGAGCGGCACGTCGTTTGAGGGAAACAGTGATTGCTGAGGTGGCTCCTCCTACAGTTAAGGAGGAAGTGGCACCGGTTGCTAGTGAGATCGGAAGTTCTATTCATCCAGCACCGGTAGCTAGTGAGACCGGGAGTTCTATTCATGCAGCACTTGCAAGGGACGACATCTCTCCTCACGTCAAAAATCTCGCTTTTTCGAGTTGGTTGCGTGATCGTATCACTGAGCGTTTGCGTGAGCTGCGTGGTTCTTATTAGCTATTAGTACTTATTTGTATTGGACTATTTGTATTGGGTTGTTTTTGTATTAGACTATTTGTATTGGACTACATATATGAATTAGTACTGTGTCAATCTCTGGATTGTATTGGACTACGACATGGTGATCAGGATATAGTCCCTGCAGCCGTTCGACTGGCGAGGCAGAAACTATGTATCCGTAGATAAAGTTGACTGTCCTCCGACCCTCATCCCTCGGCAATGATGATACGACAACCAACAAGAGAGGATACTCTGAGAGATCCATCTGAGTAGGACGTATACCAAGAATTTTCAGAACATGGTCGATGGAAAAGTCGTCCTTATTCCGTCGCTAAACCGTCTTTTGTTAGCGACAGTTGTCGACGGAATAGCGACGACTCATCCGTCGCCATGGTGCTGGAAATGCCTGCCTCTTCCAGAACCTGGTCGACGGATTTTTCGTCAGCAAACCGTCGCTAATCCGTCCTTTGTTATCGACGGCGGTCGACGGATTAGCGAAGGAACGATACACTCCGATACGCTATTACGACGGTTTACCGACGGAACTTTACGTCGCTATTGTCTTAACAGTTCAGTATTTAATACTTGAAATGGACGACAGTCCGTCGAAAAGTAGTCGCTTATGCTTCGTATTGTAAAGTCGAAATGCCGTCGCTAGTCCGTCGCGTGACGACTACGTAGCGACGGACCGTTATTAGCGACGAGCTGATTGCCGACGGATTTTTTTGTCCAAAACCCGTCAGTGATCGATCGCTAATAGAAATTTTCGTCGGACTGGCGACGGATCTGGTCATCGCTAAATCGACAAATTTTGGTAGTGACACTGGGAATGACCATTCTTCGTGTAAATTAACACGGAGATTGGCATTCTCCGTGTTTCTAACACGGAGAATGGTCATTCTCCTGCGTTTTAACACTGGAATGACCATTCTCCGTGTTAAATTACACGGAAAATGGTCATTCTCCGTTTTATTTAACACTTAGAATGTTATTCTCCGTTTTATTTAACATGGAGAATGGCATTCCCATTCTCCTGCATTTTAACACTGTAATGACCATTCTCCGTGCTAAATTACACGGAGAATGACCATTCTCCGTGTAAATTAAGACGGAGAATGACCATTCTCCGTGTAATTTAGCACGGAGAATGGTCATTCTCCGTGTAAATTAAGACGGAGAATGCCATTCTCCGTGTTACTAACACAGAGAATGACTATTCTCCGTGTAAATTAAGACTGAGAATGACATTCTCTGTGTTACTAACACGGAGAATGACATTCTCCGTGTTACTAACACGGAGAATGGCCACCCTCATGCGAAATTAATATTTTTCGTGTTCTAACACGGAGAATGACCATTCTCCTGCATTTTATGGTCAGTTGAAACTTTGAAGTGCCATAACTTTTGACTGAGAGGTCGAAACGAAGCCCAGTTTGTCCTAAAATGAGCGTATCTTCGAGGAGCCTGAGATTAAACGCTTTTCCGTTAGACGGCCTTCCGAAATTTTAGAATCGCAAAAAAAAAATGATGTTTGGACCTCCGTTTTAGCACTTTTGCCGTTTGTCTCGGTCTTTCTGAAATTTTTCGACGAGTTTTTGAAGATTTTTGAGGAGAAAATCTAGATTTGAAAGTGAGCAGTGTATGGAAGAAGATGAAGTATCGAAACGTTTTTTTAAGAGTAGTTTCGTGGGTATTTTCAATAAATTAGAAGGAAGGACAAAAAGGTCATTCGGAATCATTTTTATATATTTTTTGCTAATTCTGGACACGCGAAGAAATGTTTTTGTGCGGTGGATTTTTCATAAAACTCTTTCGTTTTTTGGGCATTTCATAAATTTCTCCTAATTTTTTTATACATTTTTTTATTAATAGAAAAAAAGACACTACAACAACTTGATTAATAGAAAAGGAAGACACTAACAACGTAATTAGCTGACAAATAAGGACACTTGATAATTAGAAAAGAAAAAGGAAAAAAAAAAAATTGGAGATGGATGCACTCCTTTCAGAGCAAATTTACTTTGAAGTAGACATAATTCGCTAATGGAAAAAGTGCATGCCCACCATGCCCTAAAAAGACAATCGGAAGTTTAAAACCCAAATGCAAACATGTCAATAGAAAAATAGGATTATTTAGTTTTAGGGTATCAAGTATATATGGATATTAGTGTTTGGATTTCGAAATTGACCAATATTAAAATTTGGGTATCGAAATTACTGTTTATTAGGCTACATGAACAGTGATTTCGAAATCCAAACTCTAACATCAAATAATTTTGTGACCCAAATCATAATAACCCTATATATGCGAGACCATAAACTAAGATCTCAAACTCAATCTTACGTTGGCTTTTAGTTATTAGAGAAAAAAATCCAAATCAAAAATAATAAAAATATATAAAATGAGAAATACTTAAAATAGATTTTAATCATTGGTCATTGATGCTATGAGCCTCTAGGAGGCACTTTTTCTCTCCATAGACGTAGGGTGCTTCTTGCGACTTTATTATCCTACTAGTTAGATGGAGAGTATGATGGGAGAACAAAATTTATTTTTTTTTTCCCTAAAATGTGGCTTAGATGATCCAGTAGTGAGCCCACTACATATGCTCTAAGCCATGGATATAATTATATAAACGTTAAACATTAAAAGGATAAACAACCAAAAATACAAGTATACAACCAACATGTTCTTCCCCCAAGTGATAAAATTCGTAATCCAGGCCAATCAAACACAAATTAAGCTTCTCTCACTCAAATAAAACTAATTCATTATATAAGCATGTGATGACGCAGTGGAAGCGATTCCAGAAATTAATTATCATTTCTTTATAGTATTATCGTATGTTTTCGAAATAGTAATCGTTGGATTGTAGTTTTTAACCGTTCAAATTATATAGAGATATTTAGTTTAGGGTCTCACATATACATGGATGTTAGGACTTGGGCCTCGAAATTGACCGATGTTAGAATTTGGGTTTCGAAATCACTGTTCACGTAGGCTAAAACAATGATTTCAAAACCCAAACCCTGATATACATATATATATGTGAGACCCTAAGACTAAATAACCCAATTATATACTTAAACTATTCAATTTTTTGCAAAATTTTGATCCAATGGTTACTTAAGAGTTGGCTCTTGAAACTTACTAGTACAGAATAGAAAATAAACCCTAAGTAACTATATAATTTGAGAAGCTAGGCTCATATCATTCACATAACCTTCAAAGTTGCCTAATTTTCGTATATTTTTCGAAATAGTAACTGTTGGATTGTATTTTTTAACCGTTCCAATTAAATATTAAACTATTCAATTTTTTGCAAAATTTTTACCCAGTAGTTAATTAAAAGTTGGCAATTGAAACTTACGGGTACAGAATTAAAAAAAAAAAAAACAAACCTAATTAACTATATAATTTGAGAAGCTAAGGCTCATATCATTCACATAACCTACGAATTCAAAGTTGCCTAATTTTGTGATTTGAGGACATGCTCGATCGGCACTGGGTCCAGCGACGGCCAATGTTGTTTCTAAATACATGAGTTGTATAAAAATTTATGATTAATATATAATATATCACTATCAGGACAATGACTTCGCATGGAGCAAACGATCGATCATTAATCAGTGGAGAGATTTATGATCCGACAAGAATGTGAGGCCTGGGTGGTTTGTCGAGTTAGCAAAAGGGAACATCAATATCCACTTCAATGGATTCGCCCACACCTCCTTTTTTGAATTTTAGTACAAACGCGGATTATATATAGACAACGACTGGTGGGTGTTTGGATTGTTTGTTTGGATACATAGCACCTATGTTTGAAGGATACGAACATGACACGAAATGATAAGCCACGAATCTAAATGACACACTAGGAATGGGTAAGAATAGTGTAATAGTTTCTAGTTCTTTAGAGTGGCCAACATATCATTTAGCTACAACTCAGTCCGAAGGCTTACAATCAATCAAGTCCGAGACTACATCATGACTCGAAGGTTTCTTCCGGCCTTGAGGTCTCACGCAGTCGAAGCCGTACCGCGCCCAACCACCATCCCACCATTTAATTCCCTTTAAATGACACCCCCGAATGGGGCGGTGCATCGATCTTAACCGCTAGGCTAGAGTTCATTTGTTTCAATATATATATATAGCGGATTGGGAGTCCCGTCCCGCATGACCGTTAAATTCAACGATTAGATTCATGGGCTCTAGTTGGTAGGCACTTTATCAGACTCATTAGAAAAACATACGAGTGTGTATAACCACTTTTGGTCCTGAAGATATCGTGACTCTGGAGTTCTCTAACAGTGAGGTGTTCAACAAGAAAATGCAGAAAAAATATTTGGACAACAGTCTGAGGCGTTAGTGTTAGAGAGATATGGGAGGAGCACAAGAAGGGGTTCAAGAAATACAGACAAAAGCAGAGAAAAGTGCAACGGTCAATATGAAGACTCTATTATCATTATGAGAAGAAGTGCCACATTAGAATGTATTATCTTGTGTGGAAAGAGAGAAGAAGTATGACAAAAGGAAGCAACATGAGAACACTATAACAACAGCTTCATTCCATATATGTGTTATTATCATTATAGGTGATGAGGTGAATATGAACATCATCTGTGATGACAACAACTAGTTGATGGACTTGGAGGTTTCAACGCACGTGTCTTACAATAGGGCATTGTTTGCTCCTTACGTGAGATGTGACTGTGGAGTGCCAAGAAGAAGAAATAGAAATGTGTCAAAGGCAATTGTCGTTGGAGATATGCACTTGAATATCAATCCAGGAGCTACTTTAGTTTTCAGGGGAGTTCGCCATGTACCATATATGTAATGCCTGCGGTTCATATTACGTATTTTGGAATACGTGTACGTATTTTATCTTGTATTGCATGATTCCTTGTTTAGCTTTTCTTCATGGCTTGGTTTATTCCTGGGTTGGTTCGACTTGGCTTGGTTTTGCCTTGGTTCATCATGAACCAAGGGTGAACCCCTACCTACCACTACCATTAATATTTATTACCCATTCTCTTTTCTCTCTCCTCATTATTCTTCTTCTTCTCCACCATAATTTTTTCACCTACCAGAGAGAGAGAGGTCTAGGCAAGTGCAGCTTGCTTCATGGAGGAACTCTAATTTTATTGTTCCATTCTCTTCTTTACAGCATTCTAACATACTTTAGTACTTGGCATTTTTACTTTCCATGGCCAGATTCTTGTAGATCTAAGTTTATTTTATTTTCGGATTTCTTAGGTTTTGATCTATTTAATCTTGCTATTTCTAAGTTTTGATGGTTCCATGTTGTAGAGAATTTTGTTCTGCCCCATTTTGACCTATGGAAGTTCGGATTTGGACTCTGGATGAAGGTTTCATGGAGCTTGGAAGCATGGGATTATGGTGTTCTTCTTCTCGGAAATTTGGAGAAGAAGAACAGTTCTCTGGCCGCATGGCTGTACTTGACCGCATGAACATTCATACGGCAAGTCGCTCTATAACCGCATGAGACCCTCGCACTCCTAGCCGCATGGGCTTCTCCCCACCCAGCCGCATGCACCCCCTTGCTTCTACAGCCGCATGTGCGTCCGCCACTTTGGACCGCATGAATCCGAATTTCCCCAGCCGCATAAGGGCCGAACCCAGCTAGCCGCATGAGACTCCACTTGACCCCGGCCGCATATACCCGATTATTAGCCTGCCGCATATGCACAGCTTCTCCGCCCGCCGCATGGATTCCAGCAACACAGCCGCATGCGCTTGAGCTTCCTTCTAGTCCTGAGCCGCGTGCCTGCTTCATGTAAACCCGAACTCTTGAGCCGCATGAACCGTCTTGAGTTAGCCGCATGGACTTGCCTCCCTAGCCGCATGCGCCCTTGCCTTTCTAGCCGCATGCCCTGTTCTTACCAAGTTGTATGTGCTATCCTTATTGACCGCATGAGTTCTAGTGATCCTGAGCCGTAGGGCTCCTTCCTATGCCTTGCCCTGCCATTTAATTATTATTACTATTATTGTTAATTCAAGTCTTATGATCTCAGCATAACTTGGGTCTCTTGAGTGAATGCTTGTACTATGATGCCCTGCACATGTATCCTGAACACGATAGTGACCCGTAGGGGTGCACACCTGACAAGTAGACATGACATGACCTGATAGTGGCCCGTCGTGGCACAATTCTGACCAGTACACTTGACATGATAACCTGACATGATATATCTTTATAAGCTGTTGCGACGGCTACCTGACATGACATGACTTGTATAAATAACCTGGACACCGTGGACGATTGTGCTTGTACAAATAATCCAGTCCTGTCTTGCATCATGTCTAGGAAGGGACTCCTGAGTACCACGGTCAGGAGTACCTATTGAAATAGACTAAGGCTAATAACTAGATTAATACATTAGTCATAAAGAGATCTCCCAGCTACAGGTAATCTCGTTACCTGGGCGCGCTTGGGATCTGTAGCCTGCCGTCGAGTAGGGCACATTTCCAGCACACTGTCATGTGTTGCACGCTTCAAGCTACCTAAGGGTACATGCGTTTCCTGGACGATGTACCCACCTGAATTCAACCCCTAATTTTTGACCTGGGTAACCTAGATGGTCTGCAGGGCTTGTGGCTGTGGAATAATCTCACTGCATCTTGCTAGTAACTAGGCCTGTGATAACCCTAGCTAGTTAAAGTATCAAGCCGTACTTATTGCTTGGCCGTGATTGTTGAATAGGGAATAGTCAGTCTAGACTTGATCCTGTATAAGATTGTTACATGTTTTGATTTTCTTATATTATCTTGCTGATAAATGGAGGAAACCAAGTTCGGTTCAGACGAAGGGTTACAATCCCGGTCCTTGTTTGGTTTAAGGATTGTAACCCGGTTATCTGAATGGTTCCATGGTTATCTTACCATATATCCTCATGATGTTATATTTCTCCAGTTTTACTATATTATTATTATCTTCTGTGCTAATTGCTGGTTTTAGTTCCTAAGTGAAACTTCTTTTGTGGCACTTGCTCTTTCTGGGATCTGACCTAGCTGGTTTTGTATGGCCAGATTTCGGAGCAGCTCCAGAGGATCTACCAACTTTTCAGCCCGATGGTGACCACTAGACGTAACCAGGACAACGAGTGAGTTTATTTTTGATCTTCCACTTTATTGTAAAAATATTCTTTTGAGGCGTTTAGCCGACGAGCACCTGTTTACCTCGATTGCACTTACTTACTGTCTGCCTACAGGCTGTAACATGATTGACAGATCCTAGGATTGATCATGTATGACTAAACTCTTGCTAGTCCTAACATTTTGTAACGACTAGCTTCATGATCAGCTGAATATGTAATATTTGGGACGCCTTATTATTGTATATTTAATGATCATACATCTTGTGACCTTACTTACTTGTTTGTGATTGAGACACTAGGCTTGTTCATGACCATAGGAGACTGTTGGCTTGTAGTAAACCCTCATGTATCTAGACAGCCGTGACCGTATAGCGAGATGGATTCCATTTCATATACGTAGCTGGCTATGTCTGCCCCCGCTCTTCAGTATTCTGGTTCTGGGGCGTGACATGGTTTTAGTGGTGGCCCATACAGGTCTTGTAAATCAAGATATGTGAGAGTTTACCGAATAGATGTCTCAATCAGTATTCGCCCTTGATCTCTACTCGTATCCTCTGAATCCCTGAATTCTTGTCTTGATCACATGCTTGTATCGTTGATCTGTCCTGGTCCTTCCTTATTATTTCCTATGTCGTCTTCTTCAGCAGGATTATTCGTGGACCTGCCGATCAACAAGGCAGAGCACCTCCCGCCGACCAGCAGCAACCTAGAGATCAAGCCCAGCATTCAGGAGTAGCCTCCAGAGTCATGCCTACTGGAGGAGAGCCACCAGTTCAGCCCGTACAACCTGCAGAGCCTGATGATGGCACTTTGGTGGGTCTCATCAGGTCCCTATTAGCTTCTCAAGATCGATGAGGAGTTGCCTTGCACCAGGCAGTGACGGATGCTCTGACCAGAGGAGGTCATCAGGGTAACAGCGCGGCCAACAGCTTCAAGCGCTTGAACCCTCCATTCTTTGACGGTAGTGAAGATGCTATCGCTGCAGATGCTTGGCTTGAGGACATCGAGGTGATTCTAGAAGCAGCCCGTGTAAGCCCCCTGAATTTTAGGGGTTTATTTTTATTTTTCTAAATAAATTATTATCGATAAATATTTTATTTATTTAATTATTTAGATCATTAATGTGCCTTTCCGTGACTTTGACTTCTGGAGCGTCAGGGATGCCAATCTCTGTAAACTCTCTTCATGGGTTTTGAAGTAGGCGAGATTATCTTCCTGTTGATATATCGTGTCCCACTTGAACTCGTTCCCTTGTGCTCTTTTTGTATCGCACAAGTTCGGGTCAACTTAGACCGATTAATCATTCAATAATTATTCCCACTTTTATTTTTGATCTTCGTTTGCACGTCACCGTGACTTTTAATTTAGGAGCACCAGATCAGCCATTTTCTCGAAACCAACTTCTCATAAATGATCTACTCGAGACGTTCTTCACCCATGACCTTTGTGTCCCACTCAGACACTCCATTTTGTGCTCCATTTTCTTCGCACAACTTCCGGGTCAATTTAGGCCGATTTATTTTCTACCGTAAAACCTGATTTATTTTCCAATTTAATTTCGGGACCAGACATCGACCCAACCTAGTTGACCCGAAGTATGGACGTGGCCCATATGAAGCCTACTACCCACATGAAACTTGTGTTCCATTTATTGGAGTCCCCACATATTATTTATTTACCCGTGTTCATAAATACGTATTTAATTCAATTATTGCACTCTGTCCGATTTTGACCCGACCCGGTTCAACCGAACCCGAGCCCAAGCTCCATGTTACCCTCTCATGATTGCTCAAATACCCCGCTTAATTTTTCTATTTTTTCTATTTTGGAAATATCACTTCCTCTCTCTACTTTACAAATATATATATATATATATATATATATATATATATATATATATATATATATATATATATATATATATATATATATATATATATACATATATATATATGTATATAAATAACTCTCTCTCTCCTATTATTAAACAAACACCACCTCACCACACTCTCTCTCACACTCCCATCACAGCCACCCCCATGGCCGAACCCCCTCCCCTCTTTCTATACTTTTCTCTCTCTCTCTCTTATTCAAATATCTTCCTCTCTCTCTCTACTACTCTTTCTCTCTCTCTTTATATTTATATACACTCACCTCACCCCCCTCACCTCCACCTCATAGTAGGAGCACCCCCCCACCAACCGACCTCTTTCTCTCTCTATTTCCTATACTATCTCTCACTCTCTCTCTTCCTATAATAATACACACACACACACACAAAACCATATACCTCTCTCTCTCCTCTAAACCACACACACACACAACAACACCACCACAGCCGCGGGCGCACGTGCGGATGTGCGCGTGGCCGTGCGCCACCACGTGGCCGGCCAGCACCACCGCGAGCTCCCCCACCGTCCAGCGACCTCCGGCGAGCCACCCCGTGGCCAACGCCCGCTTCCCCGACGCGCCGAATAGGCTATTCGTGCGTTTTGAACGGAATCCCGTCGGCGCGCACGAGTTTGGAACTCAAAATTTGCGTTCCGTCGCAGCAACTTTGTACATATTTTCTGGGAGATCCGACCGTTGGATCGGCGAACTCTTCACTCCGTCACAATCTCGGTATATCCATCTTCACTCCTGTCAATTTTCGTCCGTTAATTTCGTCGTTTGATACCTCAAAACTGGCCACCACGTTGACGTTTTAAATTGAACTGTTTTTTGACAGTTTCGTGGAGCCGACTTCGTCAGCTCGTAACTCCGCCGTCGCAGCTCCGTTTCATGCGTCGTCAGTTCTGGTGCACAGCTGGTATAACCCTCTTCCTGCCTCCTTTAGGTTTCGTTTCATTATAAGCACGTTTGGTCGGTTGAATTCGACGCCAAAGTTGGCCGTCCGAATTCTTTAATTTGCACTTGTTAAATTCCATTTTTGAACCCGGGACTCCGGATTCAATTTCTGACACCACCAGTAGACTCGTGGCGTCGTTCTGGCATGTTTTCATATAAAATTTGCTTGATTTGGAGAACGTGGGCCCTGGCACGTATTTCGGTGCAAAGCGGGTCCCACTTTTCGGGTCAACGGGTCACTTTGAGATCGGCTCATCGGAATCCACTTCCGGATATACCGTTGAGTTCGTATCGTCATTCTGGACTCGTTGACATATAATTTGCTGAGTTTTGAAGACATTTGCTCCGACACGCATTTCCGTGCAAACCGGATACCAAGTGTCGCGTCAACGTATCATTTTGAGATCGGCACATCAGAATCCTATTTCGGACATACCGTTGGGTTCGTATCATCATTCTGGATTCGTGGACATATAATTTGCTAGGTTTTGTAGACTTCTATCCCGACACGCTTTTCGGTGCAAAGTGTGTCCAACGGCGGACATCATTTTGACCCAAAATTACGGTTTTGCCCCTGTGTCTAAATTGGACTTATGGGTAGGCTATCCTAGCTGATTTGACCGTTCTGAACACGTTGGTGATATTTATTTTATCATCCGACAACATCTGTAGATTTTGATTATGTATTATCCTTAATTTATAATTAATTATTTTTCTAGATATTGTTACTTTCTGGTTTTGAATTTTTATATATATTTTAATTGCTGTAAAAATCTTAGAAAAATTATATTTAAATACTATATTAATTTAGCTAATTTATTATAATTTTTCTGGCATTTAATAAGTACTTTTGGTATTTTATAAAAATGGGAAAACAGAACTCATTTTCAATATATTTATGTTTGCTGATTTTTAATAATTATTTATGAGGGTTTATAAATCCTAGAAAAATTAGTATAAATTTCTATAAATAACAAGCATCATTTTGATACTTTATTTTATATATATTTGAGCTTTTTGTCTATCTCAAAAATTGGCTAAATTTTAACTTGATACCCTCAACTATCCATGTTTTGTAACTTGATACCCTAAACTTTTAAAATAGTTAACTTAATACCATCAACTATTGAATATTTCCAACTTCGTACCCTAAAATCCAAAAAATTCCAAAAATACCCTTGCCCCCCTCCCTCCCTCTCCGGCGTCCCCCCCCTCTCTCCCCCGGCGGGGCGGCACGCAGCAGCAGCGGTGGCCGGAGCAGCAGCGGCGGCGCGTGCAGCAGCAGCAACATTGGGGCGGCAGGGCGGCGCACAGCAGCAGCGGCGGCCGGAGCAGCAGCGGCGGCCGGAGCAGCAGCGGCGGGCACGCAGCAGTAGCGGCAGCGGGGCGGCGGGGCGGCGCGCAGCAGCGACGACCGGAGAGGGAGGGGGGGTTTGGGAAATAGAGAGAGAGGGGAGGGCATTTTAGGAAATATATTTTTCAGGGTATCAAATTGGCTATTTTGAAAGTTTAGGGTATCAAGTTACAAAACATGGATAGTTGAGGGTATCAAGTTGAAATTTAGCCTCAAAAATTGTTGGAACATAGTGTACAGTAGATTTAATTATTGAATAATTACGACTTGCAACTTTTTGTGTTGTTTTGTGTTTTAGTCATATTGGACATCACCCCGCACTAGTGTAAAGATCCCAGGAAGTTAGTTTGTGTATAGTGGCACTTCATATTAGACTTCTATGCTAGGTTGCCACTTAGTTAGTGTCCAGTTAAGAGTCGTGTCACACCACTAGTATATTGTTGATCATAGCTTAGAACTGAGTTGTATATCATTATTGACAGGATACCGGACATCTATACCTTCGTACTGGTATTCTTGCTTTGCTCGAGGCGAGTACATTCTCTGATAGTTCTCTCATTTATTTGTCGATTACTGTATTTCAGTTCTAGTTAGTTCTATGTGATTCTCTGTATCAACACGTATGGATATTTCTGGATTCATGTATCGACACATACCTTACTTGTTGGCCTCTATTACTGGAGTCATTAGTATCATTCTGGAATCATTTCTGGAATCATCATATATTGGCCAGACTCATCTCGATTCTTTTTGTCGATTTTGGATTCACTTGCTGGGCGGGAAAATATTGAGTAAGACATGTAGACATACCCCAAATCCAGAATCTCCCACTGGAATCTACCGGAAGCATAGCCATCTCTTGCCTGATCAGTGAGAGATGTGCCTGATACCTACAGCCGTTTACATGTCGACCTCGGTATTTTAAAACACACTGTTAGATCATAGTTGGACTCACCCTGGATTCATTGATCACTGTTGGACTTATCTTGTATCGGAAATCATCTGATATCGGATTATATGGACTGGACTCACACTGGGATTACATTAGACTTATATTGTACTGTCTGGACTCATACATGTTATTCTAGTTCAGTTAGCTTTTATTACCGTCATTATTGCCATGATTCTTCTCTTGTTTAGTTACCTTTCTTTTCTTGTATCTTAACTGTTTCTCTATACCATCACCTGAATATAAATTACCATGTTCATCAATAAAACTGTCTATAACTGCTTTAGAGTTCTCCGTCATTTACTTGGGTTTTCTAGATGGGTTGTACTCGTTCCCGTCCTGATTGGACCTGTTGAAAATATTACAGATGATAGTCCTGAGGATACATGCCCTACTTACCATGGACCTGGCCTTAGCTCCAGAAGAGGCCCCAGCAGGAAACCTTGCTTAGTTATCTTTCATGTGTTTAGTAGACTTAGACGTTGTCTGTTCTTAAATTTGGATACTGGACTTTGTCTCCAGTTAGATACTTTGGTTATGTATTATTAAAGCTGTGTTTGTTACCTTCGCTTATAGATGCTGTGTTGTGATGAACTTTAAATATAATTTTAGAACTGTTAGTAGCTTAGATCCTTTATTGTCTATTCTTAGAACAGCTTACTACGCTTTAACAAGCGTAGGCTGGACATGGCTCGGCCCGGCCCAACAATTTGGGTAACGGGTCGTGACATGTTTTTTTTGGCGGCCCATACAGGTCCAGACTTAAGTTGTTTGGTTACGTTATTGTACCAAACATGCCTGCAATTAGGATCTAGGACAACTTGATAACACTAGGGATGACATTTAGAACACCTACAGGATTTCTAGGATTGCAACATTGGAGAACTCATCACAGCATAGGACCGTTAGCTATAATTAGTTTCTTGTTTGTATTTCAGTGGGTCAATTTAGACCAAGTTTGTACCCTTGGGATGACCCCTGAGGATCTCACTCTAATCTCACTCTAATCTTATCTAGAAATCAGTTTCCACTTATTTCCATTTGCTCTTCTTTAAATTCGTTGTTGAATTTAATTTCTGATTTTTGTTGTTAACTTTGATCTTGCATCGTGATAAATTTTGTGGATTGAATTGTGATATATTCTGATAAGGTAAACGTCTGCTTTAGTTATGGAGTTTAGAATTTATCGCAGCCATATTAGCTGGTATGACAAAAACGTAGAGCCTGATTTTGGATATACTATCCTATTCATAGAATTTAGATTTTCTCGCAGCCATACCGGTTGGCGTGGTGAGGATTCTAGATAACATGATTATAGGGTGTATACCTTAGTTATGACTCTACCGTTTATTGCATCTAAGCTTACTGGTGGGGCAAAAATTCTGGCAACATGATTTCAGAAAGACGTGTATGGTTATCAGATCATATCCCAACTTGGTTTACTTTCTTATGACCGAATGAGCAAGAATAAGTTCTTATCATTATTCTTCTCCGTCTTGATTAATTCCGTTCTATCTACATCTACAACTAGGATTATAGGCTCTCTAGGACTCTCCAACATGATTGCTTTCATGTTATCTTTTGGACATAATTATTTTTATGTTCCATCTTTCCTATGACTTGACTAAACTTTTCTTCGTTAACCTCTTGGATAATTCTTCTCGTTATGAATCCCGTTGTCTTCGTACCATTCTTGGAGATTTTTCAATAAACTTTCATGTCTTGCTTGACCCTTTAACTTGTTTGGACACTGTTATGGATTGCTTGACCCAGTCTTAGGCCTTGTTACCTTCTATTTCATAGGCGACCGAAATAGCCAAACCTTGTTGACTGATCCTGTAGTATAACTATAAATGTATTGTGTGTTTGTGGTAAGTACTTTTCCTAGGGATTGGTTAGATTAAGCTTATAGGACAAGTATGGGTGACTGACTGTAGTAGACTTGAAAACCCTTAAGAACGATTGCATTAATAGTATGACTCGAGATAGGGTATCTAAAGATGGAGAAATGAGATATTATATTGTTATGACTATGGATTGAGGATTAGAATCTTGTGCTTAGAGTTTGAGGATTTAGCATTCGTAGAATTTTGGTTGGTTATCTATAGCTAATTACATGTGATTAAAGGGTAGAACGATATGTGGATTGATATAGAATAAGTTAGAATGAGTTATCGTATTGCGTACGAGATCGAAAAGATATCAGTTAAAAAGACATGGAACAAGACAAAGACATATGTACATTGGTAATTAATAAATCGGGAGTTTTGAAATCGAGGATTTATATTCGGAGGACTTGTTGAGTAAAAAGAAGAAGGCTCTACGCCAAGGATAAGAATTGAAAGTATGATTTCAAGGAGAAGCTGTAGGAAAGGATTGACGACAAATGATGCTAAGGAACTGTGGATTGATAGAATATGGATACTTAGGATACGATAAGGAAATCAAGTATTTTACGATTGAGGTTGGAAATGTGATTGATGATTAAGCATTGTAGGCTTATAGACATGTCCAGAGAATGACCTATATTTTAGGGTATACATAAATGTTTCATGTTAGTATGGAAGATTTTAAAGGATATATGACATAGTTTATGATAGAAGGACTTTGTTGAACCGGAACCAAAAAGTTTGTAGGAGAAACAAAAGAGATGATTACAAGGATAACAGATTGAGTATTGTAGCCAGAGCAGCTACATATTATAGTTTGACCGGTTGGATGATTTTTAATTTCGATGACGAAATTTTTGTAAGGTGGGTAGGATGTAAGCCCCCTGAATTTCAGGGGTTTATTTTTATTTTTCTAAATGAATTATTATCGATAAATATTTTATTTATTTAATTGTTTAGATCATTAATGTGCCTTTTCGTGACTTTGACTTCTGGAGCGTCAGGGATGCCAATCTCTGTAAACTCTCTTCATGGGTTTTGAAGTAGGCGAGATTATCTTCCTGTTGATATATCGTGTCCCACTTGAACTCGTTCCCTTGTGCTCTTTTTGTATCGCACAAGTTCGGGTCAACTTAGACCGATTAATCATTCAATAATTATTCCCACTTTTATTTTTGATCTTCGTTTGCACGTCACCGTGACTTTTAATTTAGGAGCACCAGATCAGCCATTTTCTCGAAACCAACTTCTCATAAATGATCTACTCGAGACGCTCTTCACCCATGACCTTTGTGTCCCACTCAGACACTCCATTTTGTGCTCCATTTTCTTCGCACAACTTCCGGGTCAATTTAGGCCGATTTATTTTCTACCGTAAAACCTGATTTATTTTCCAATTTAATTTCGGGACCAGACATCGACCCAACCTAGTCGACCCGAAGTATGGACGTGGCCCATATGAAGCCTACTACCCACATGAAACTTGTGTCCCATTTATTAGAGTCCCCACATATTATTTATTTACCCGTGTTCATAAATACGTATTTAATTCAATTATTGCACTCTGTCCGATTTTGACCCGACCCGGTTCAACCGAACCCGAGCCCAAGCTCCATGTTGCCCTCTCATGACTACTCAAATACCCCGCTTAATTTTTCTATTTTTTTCTATTTTGGAAATATCACTTCCTCTCTCTACTTTACAAATATCTATATATATATATATATATATATATATATATATATATATATATATATATATATATATATATATATACATACATATATATATATATATGTATATAAATAACTCTCTCTCTCTCCTATTATTAAACAAACACCACCTCACCACACTCTCTCTCACACTCCCATCACAGCCACCCCCATGGCCGAACCCCCTCCCCTCTCTCTATACTTTTCTCTCTCTCTCTCTTATTCAAATATCTTCCTCTCTCTCTACTACTCTTTCTCTCTCTCTTTATATTTATATACACTCACCTCACCCCCCCTCACCTCCACCTCATAGTAGGAGCACCCCCCTACCAACCGACCTCTTTCTCTCTCTATTTCCTATAATATCTCTCACTCTCCCTCTTCCTATAATAATATACACACACACACATACAAAACCATACACCTCTCTCTCTCCTCTAAACCACACACACACAACAACAACACCACCACAGCCGACAGCCCCCAGCCCCCTACAGCCGACCACATCCCCGAGCTCCTCCTTCCTCTCCTTCTTCTCCTCCTCCTACATCATCTTCATCACCATCATCATCTTCACTATCATCATCACCACATACTCCATCACCACCACCGACATTAACACCACCACCTCCACCACCCGCACAGCCACCCGAACCACCGCCCCCGTACGACCTCCGCCGCCGCGCCAGGCCGGCGACCACCCTCGTGCGGGGCAGCGCAGCTGCCAGCGGCAGCAGCCGCGGGCGTTCATGCACGCGCGCGCACGCGCGGATGTGTGCGTGGCCGTGCGCCACCACGTGGCCGGCCCGCACCACCGTGAGCTCCCCCACCGTCCAGCGACCTCCGACGAGCCACCCCGTGGCCAACGCCCGCTTCCCCGACGCGCCGAATAGGCTATTCGTGCATTTTGAACGGAATCCCGTCGGCGCGCGCGAGTTTGGAACTCAAAATTTGCGTTCCGTCGCAGCAACTTTGCGCGTGTTTTCTGGGAGATTCGACCGTTGGATCGGCGAACTCTTCGCTCCGTCACAATCTCGGTATATCCATCTTCACTCCTGTCAATTTTCGTCCGTTAATTTCGTCGTTTGATACCTCAAAACTGGCCACCAAGTTGACGTTTTAAATTGAACTATTTTTTGACAGTTTCGTGGAGCCGACTTCGTCAGCTCGTAACTCCGCCGTCGCAGCTCCGTTTCGTGCATCGTCAGTTCCGGTGCACAGCTGGTATAACCCTCTTCCTGCCTCCTTTAGGTTTCGTTTCATTGTAAGCACGTTTGGTCGGTTGAATTCGACGCCAATGTTGGCCGTCCAAATTCTTTAATTTGCACTTGTTAAATTCCATTTTTGAACCCGGGACTCCGGATTCAATTTCTGACACCACCAGTAGACTCGTGGCGTCGTTCTGGCATGATTTCATATAAAATTTGCTTGATTTGGAGAACGTGGGCCCTGGCACGTATTTCGGTGCAAAGCGGGTCCCACTTTTCGGGTCAACGGGTCACTTTGAGATCGGCTCATCGGAATCCACTTCCGGATATACCGTTGAGTTCGTATCGTCATTCTGGACTCGTTGACATATAATTTGCTGAGTTTTGAAGACATTTGCTCCGGCACGCATTTTCGTGCAAATCGGATACCAAGTGTCGCGTCAACGTATCATTTTGAGATCGACACATCGGAATTCTATTTCGGACATACCGTTGGGTTCGTATCATCATTCTGGATTCGTGGACATATAATTTGCTAGGTTTTGTAGACTTCTATCCCGACACGCTTTTCGGTGCAAAGTGTGTCCAACGGCGGACATCATTTTGACTCGAAATTACGGTTTTGCCCCTGTGTCTAAATTGGACTTATGGATAGGCTATCCTAGCTGTTTTGACCGTTTTGGACACGTTGGTGATATTTATTTTATCATCCGACAACATCTGTAGATTTTGATTATGTATTATCCTTAATTTATAATTAATTATTTTTCTAGATATTGTTACTTTCTGGTTTTGAATTTTTATATATATTTTAATTGCTGGAAAAATCTTGGAAAAATTATATTTAAATACTATGTTAATTTAGCTAATTTATTATAATTTTTCCGGCATTTAATAAGTACTTTTGGTATTTTATAAAAATGGGAAAACAGAACTCATTTTCAATATATTTATGTTTGCTGATTTTTAATAATTATTTATGAGGGTTTATAAATCCCAAAAAAATTAGTATAAATTTCTATAAATAAAAAGCATCATTTTGATACTTTATTTTATATATATTTGAGCTTTTTGTCTATCTCAAAAATTGTTGGAACGTAGTATACAGTAGATTTAATTATTGAATAATTACGACTTGCAACTTTTTGTGTTGTTTTGTGTTTTAGTCATATTGGACATCACCCCGTACTAGTGTAAAGACCCCAGGAAGTTAGTTTGTGTATAGTGGCACTTCACATTAGACTTCTATGCTAGGTTCCCACTTAGTTAGTGTCCAGTTAAGAGTCGTGTCACACCACTAGTATATTGTTGATCATAGCTTAGAACTGAGTTGTATATCATTATTGACAGGATACCGAACATCTATACCTTCGTACTGGTATTCTTGCTTTGCTCGAGGCGAGTACATTCTCTGATAGTTCTCTCATTTATTTGTCGATTACTGTATTTCAGTTCTAGTTAGTTCTATGTGATTCTCTGTATCAACACGTATGGATATTTCTGGATTCATGTATCGACACATACCTTACTTGTTGGCCTCTATTACTGGAGTCATTAGTATCATTCTGGAATCATTTCTGGAATCATCATATATTGGCCAGACTCATCTCGATTCTTTTTGTCGATTTTGGATTCACTTGCTGGGCGGGAAAATATTGAGAGTTCCTAGTGATGCCATTTGGAGCAACTAATGTGCCGGCTGTATTCATGGATCTCATGAATCGTATTTTCATGCCTTATTTGGATCAGTTCGTAATTGTGTTTCTGGATGACATCTTGGTCTATAGCCGAGGTGAGGCGGAGCATGAGCAGCATCTCCGTGTGGTTCTTCAGATTCTCAGGGAGCACCAGTTGTATGCCAAGTTCAGTAAATACGAGTTCTGGCTCGATCGTATTTCGTACTTGGGTCACATTATTGTTTGCCATTAAAATCTTTTGATGAAAATTTCAATACAAACAGAACAGTGTTACAATGTAGGACTTAGACGTAGTCCTAGGAGTACAATTTTGTTTAATCTGGGTCCCTAGTGCCGATGGAGCGAGTGGTAATGCGTTGACTCCGTTGACAATCTGACGACGGTTATCGGTTCTCTGAAGGTTTAGATTGCTCTGGGTGCTGGGGCTTGCTGAGAGGAGGAATACGTTGAGTGTCTGTATCTGCCTTTCTGGTTGTGCGATGTCTCTGTCTGTCTATGTATGCTCGTCTCTCTGTGTGTGTAGACAAAGGAAATGATCCCTCTATTTATAGTCTGCAGGCTGGCTGCTCATGTGCGCATATATAGGATGCGCCTGGTCGTGGGGACGATATGTGGTGATTGCTGATGGAGGCGCATGGACGATGCGCCCTGATTGAGGGGTTGAATTCTTCATACTGCTGTTGTGGGCCGGCACGTAGCAGAGAAGAGGATTTTTCTGTTGCTGAGATCTTGGATGAATCGAGTCAAAGGACACGTGTCATCGGCTCATGGCTCGGAGATCTCGAATTTGGTGGGGAATGATCTGGTAGGATACGCCTAGGATTGGGCGCATGAGGAGACTTTGGCTCGTAAACTTAAGGAGTCGCGAACCATTTAGGGCGCATGGCTTTTGAGGTGCATACGAAGCTTCAGTAGTGACTTTACTTCTGTCTTTTGGGATCAGAGAAAAGTCTGGGATGCATGGCTTTTGAGGCGCATGCGGAGCTTCAGTAGTGACTTTACTTCTGTCTTTTGGGATCAGAGAGAAAGTCTGAGACGCATGGCTTTTGAGGCGCATGCAGAGCTTTGGGCGCATGGCCGCGGAGGCGCATGCGAGTGGTTGGGCAGCCACGTGGCTCGTAACCGTCGGAGGAAAGTAGTGATGATGCTGACGTTGGCGACGCTTCGTTTTCTAAAAAAGCTGTCAGCTGCAGTCTTCGGGGGACGTGCTGCCAACTCTGTCAGACTTCAGCATTTAATGTTCTTTGACAGGTGATGGGTTGTCGAGTGGGCGCATCGATCGGTGTTCCATTTGGCACATGGGGTCGCATGGAGGCGCATGTTTGTGAAGCACTTGGTATTGAGGGGCGTATCTGTGTGATTCGCGGTCCGGTCGGCGCATCCACTCCGCTTGACACGTCTTTTGGTGCGACTGTTACGTTCTTTGAGTGCTTTAAATAGCCATTTTTGACTTGGCTGAATTGGAAGCGTCGGGTTCATCCATTTAATGCAAATTTATTGCACGAAATTCAGAGAGCCATCCACTTGGCGCATGGGTTTGATTTGCCCGGCCTATAAATAGTGGCATGGAGAGAGTTTGCTTCTCGTTC
Source organism: Iris pallida (assembly GCA_029216955.1). Lineage (NCBI taxonomy): Eukaryota > Viridiplantae > Streptophyta > Magnoliopsida > Asparagales > Iridaceae > Iris > Iris pallida. Next base: position 2,049,010 of record JANAVB010003000.1, read on the forward strand.
TCTCACGTCCTCCCGAAGTTAACTTGTTTACTCGAGTGCATTCTGTTGACGAGATACTCCCGAGGGTGAAGATGCGACACAATGTCTTCTTTGATGCATTTGAAGGTGACTGTTACATCCAAAAGTTGGAGTCGAGGGCTTCTGAGGCAGGCAGAAGGTGCCTGTTGCATCCAAAGATCGGAATACACGAGCCTCGTCTCCGTTATGTGGGAGGATCCGCAGATCCTTCTCTTCCTCCAGCTAGAGGGTTGATTGTCACCCTCGTTCTGCTCAATAAATGCTTCATTAGTCGGAGCATTTAGACGGCGGTGAGCCTGGCTGGAAGAGTGGCACATAACTGAGCAGCTGAAGGGATGCACATAACTGAGGATGAAGGGATGCACATAACTGAGGATGCACATAACTGAGCTGCTGAAAGGATGCGCCCGTCTGAGAGCGCATGGTGGGATGCGCCTGACTGAGAGCGCATGGTGAGATGCGCCTGTTCGAGAGCGCGTGATGATGCTGCGCCTGGCTGTAGACTTAGGGTCTTTTCTTTGTGTAGAAGTTCTCCTTTGTACAGCCCTTTTTAAGACATGTAATAGACTTTTATATGAAATAAAAATCTTCTTTTAATGTCTATATTTTTGTTTTGCTGTGTCAAGTATTTTGTCTGAGCTCCCTGGCGTATGTAGTATTTGGCGCATAGGATTTCTGATCGTGAAATTCCATACTTCTACAAGACCCCCTTCAAAGTTTTCAAAACTTTTCTGCAAGTTTTAGAATACTTTGAATAAGAAGATGGTGGTTGGGGCGCATGTCTGTTCGGGCGCATGGATACTCCACGCATCAGTAACGGGGCGCATGCTCCTCTCAGTTAATGCAAATGATAACGCCTCGATAACCAAGAAGATTAATGATGATCTCTTTGGTTTTATCTGCAGTTATCTCTTCACAGAACCCGAAGCGGCGGCTGAGGTCACACTTCATCGGTTCACGCGTGCGACTGAGCCTATAAATAGGCGTGAGGAGAAGAGAGAGAGAGAGTTCTAGCCTGATTTCTCTCTTTGCTTTTGTCTTTTAGAGTTCTTCTTCGAAAAAACCCTAACTTTCTCCTTTCAAAAAAAATAGCTCCCAAGACTCCTCGTGGCGGTGCTGGCAAGGGAAGAGGCAAAGGGAAAGAACCTGTAGAGGCTGCTGCGGCTGATGTTCCCCGTCCACCTGTTGACGTTTGGCCATCGGTAGTTGGTGAGTTTCATCATCCCGTTCCTGTTTCATACATACGCCGACGCGCATGGACCTTGAGTCCTGATGATGCGCCGAGGCTCCATTGCTGACGCGTATGGGTTTAAGCCCTGAAGATGCGTCGAAGATCCACTGCTGACGCGCATGGGTTTAAGCCCTGATGATGCGCCGAAGCTCCACTGCTGACGCGTATGGTTTAAGCCCAGATGATACACCGAAGCTCCTTTTTAGATGCGCCTGAGCCTGATGCGCTTTTGATAAGAACGAGGCTTAGATTCTTTTATTGTTTGTAACATCCCTGAATCTTTGCTTTCTTTGTTGAACATCAGTGTCGATGACTGTCCCATTGCTGAATGAAGTGCTTCTGGATGCTGCCCTCTGCTAGATGGGAGTAGATTACAATGAGGAGGTGATGAACCCTGCTTGAGCTGCTATTATGCTAGATCAGCCTCCCGAGAGAATGATTCAAATCCGGGAGCAACCGCATGGGTTCCTCAAACGGATGATGGAGCATGGCGTTTTGAAATCAGCCACTTCTGATAACGTGACCTTCCTGAAGCCCGAGTTTCTGTTTGGAGACCGCCTTACTTCTATTGAAGCAAAGGTGTTGAAGGTCAGGGAAGATTGGTTTTTTACAGCAAGAGGAGTGCATATGACCGTTAAGCAACTTGAACGTCAATGGCCTTTGACGGCCTTCTGTCGTCTTGCTTCCAAGAGGAGGATGTCTTGGGAATTAACCCCATCCCAGGGAAGAGCGGTAGCAGGTATCCTCAAGATTGACTCTATCTCCGATCAAAGGGATACTTTGGCCGCCGTGCGGTCTGGGCCATCTTTCCCCTGGCGGACTCTACGTCCTTGGAGCATTTACAGTGATGTTTCCATCAATACATTTGCTTTCGGCGCTTCGACTTTTGCCAATCGCATGCTGTTGATGGAGCGATCGTACCCGAAAGGTAAATTTTGGGTAGAGGGTTGGTGTCATTACGTTACCAAATGGGACAAGCTGACACTCTGGATGCTGTCACGATTTCAAACCGAACTCCAAGAGATGGGGCTGACGCAGAGGCCGGTTCGTCTGTACCAAAAAGGCCGAAGAAAGTGACGACTCCAAAGGCTGCATCACCAGAATCAGTCCCTGCTGAGGTAAAGTATCCTCCGTAATCTGGCTCATCATGTCATTTTGGTGACTTGTGATTTTCTTCTTGTTGGGATCATTGAAGAAGAAAACCCGTATTTCGAAACCGGGTGTCAGTAAACCGAAGAAGGTGGCAAGCTCCTCTGATGAGCGAATTCCTCCGATGGTAATGTCTCCAATGGAAAAGAATCCTGAAGATGTTATTCCTGCGGAGATTTTAGTATCTCCGAACTTTGTCGGAAGAGACACTGAGATTGCAGCAACTTCCGGGATGGTGCAAGCCGCCGTGGGGGCCTTGGACGTTGAGGGTCCTGCGGACACGGGGCTTCCTGATGATGAAGTGGGGTGGAGTTCGTCGTCTTCGGAAGACTTTCCTCCAGAGATGCGTGAGTCTGTTGCGGGGGCAACAGACGTGATTGCAACAGAGGAGAGGGTTGATTTCCTTCCTTGTCATGATACGGGGAGGTCGGCTGTAGCGTTGCCGAGCCCTACCCCAGGCTCAGTAATGGAAGCTGAGGTGGCTGCCGGCCGTGAGGTAGCGACAGATTTGGTCCCCGTGGAGGGATTCGATAATGAGGGGGAGACTCGTCTGCCGAGCCAGACCCCAGAAGACGCACCCCGCCAGGAAATGGGAGCTGATCCGGTTAGCTTGCCAGAGGAAGGCTCCGCGCTGGTTATAGATCGTGCCTCGGTAGTGGAGGAGGCAGCACCGGATGCTGATAGTCCCTTTGAGCCGGGAAAGGGCAAGGGCTTGCTGATGCAAGAGCCCTCTGTTGCTTCTTCAACTTGGGGGACGATATCGACGCCCCACCCAACTCCTTCTGCACACTTGGCATCTGGCGCTGGTAGCGGAATTCAAGTTCCTGGTGTGGAAGAGTCTGCTGAGGTCGACGTTCAAGCCTCGCAGATTGAGATCGGCGGGTCTTCTTCAGGTCCGCCATCTAGGATAACTCCTCCAACTCCTGCTATGACACCACAAGTGTTGGCGGACGTGGATAAGTACATGAAATTCATCGTTGAGGCAGTATACAAGATGCTGCAGAAGGGTGTGTCGACAGTGATGAACACCAATAGGAGTTTTACGATGGCAAAATCCATGGCGCTTTCGCACATCAACCTGATACGTCTCCACCAGGGCCATGATCATATGGCCGAGATTATGGAGGTCTCGGTGACTGAGCTGGTTCAGCTGCTTTTCGAGTTTCAGCGTATCCAGCGGAATGATCTTTCCGCCCTGATCGACGCGGAAAAGGAGAAGCTGATTGCTGAATTTGAGTCCTCTTATCAGGCCACCGTGGGTGTCTGGGAGCACGAAGTGGCTGAGACTGAAGTTGCAGTGGAGCGGTTGTCTCAGTCTACGCGGGAGAAGGTGGAGTTGCGAACTGCGTTGGAGGCTAGTATCGCGGAGGTTGATGCCCAGATTCGCCATCTTGAGGACCAGCGGGCCCGACTCCTATTGGATGCTGAACGTGCCCAGGCTGAACATGTAGCATTCAAGAAGGAGGAAGCAGCTTTCACCCACCGGGCTCTTACTCTGGCTCAGCAGCGGCAGCAGCTGGATGAGAAGCATGAGGATGACACTTCTCCAGAGGCCATAAAGGCGATGCGTTAAGAAGCTGAACGTCGGGTCCTGGTGACTGTGGAGACTCGAGCGATAGACTTGAGGCGCCGGATTGAAGAGCTTTCAGCCAACCTTGGAGATGTTTAGGGATTATAGTCTCTTCTTTTTGTGTATTTACAACTCTTGCTGGGGGGTGTAATCCTTTACTCTCTTTTTTTAGAATAAAGAAATACAAAATTTTTGTGATGTGTTCATTTTTGCTGTCATGAACTTGATAATTTGTGTGGACCTATTATCTTTTGCGCACCTTAGTTTTTAGGTATAGATAATAAGTTTGAGAGAACCAACATATTTGCTCAGAGGTGATATGGACGTGGCAAATATGAGATTCAAATGATGGAATCTTCCTACTCAGAGGTGTTATGGATGTGGTAGGAACGATTTTGGGGGATATGCTGAACTACTCAGAGGTAATGTGGACGTGGAAGTTCTGCAATCAATGTACGGCAACGCGAGGGTTGTCTGTACGGGATGTTTACTCAGAGGTAAAATATGATGGATAGCGTAGTCTCACGGAGTGTAAGATTTCGCTTTGTAGGACGTAGGGGGACAACTCAGAGGTGATATGCACGTGGTTGTCCTTCTACTGGAGGATGCCACGGAACAGCTGGGTTCCAGAAGCATCTGATGTTGTGGAAGTACATGTCTGAAAGATGTCAAGAGTAGTACTTCTTTAGGAACTGTCGTTGATGGGCATCATGAATAAGTCCCCATTGGGTTTAGCGAGGCGGTAAGCACCGTTTGAGTATACCGTCTCTATGATGAAAGGTCCTTCCCACTTGGGCTCGAACTTTCCTGGTGTCTTGTGAGTCAACACCATCGGCCTCCTGACTGCCAGAACCAGGTCGCTTTCTTGGAAAGTCCTTTGCTTGACCTTCTTGTTGAAAGCCTGTGATATACGGGCTTGGTAGAGGTCAATGCGTTGTTGAGCTAGGAGACGCTTCTCGTCAAGTGCCTCCAGTTCCCGCAGACGACGACGTTGATTGTCCTCTTCTGTGAGTTGGTTTGTGATTGCTACGCGGAGTGAGGGTATCTGGATCTCGAGAGGTAGCACCGCTTCGCTCCCGTAGACTAGAAAGAATGGTGTATTTCCTGTCGGGATTCATACCGTTGTGCGGTAGGCCCAAAGGTATTCGCCGAGCTTTTCATCCCAGTCGTATTTATTAGATGACACGACCTTTTTCAGTAGCCTGACGATGGTCTTGTTGAATGCCTCGGCCAATCCGTTTGCTGTCGGATTGTAGACGGTTGGGGCCACGTTTTGAATGCGATTCTTGTCACAAAATTTGCTGAAAATATGGCTGATGAACTGAGGACCGTTATCGTAGATAATCCTCCGGGGTACCCCAAAACGGTAGATGACATGGTGCTTGATGAAGCTGATCACCCTAGAGCTCTTCACTTCCGCCAGTGGGACTACTTCTGCCCATTTGGAGAAGTAGTCGGTGATGGCTAGGATGAAGCGGTGTCCTCTCGATGAAGGAGGGGTGATCGGTCCTACAATGTCCATGCCCCAAGCTTCGAAGGGCCAAGAGACGATTATAGGATGTAGTGGTTCTGACGGTGTATGGATGAATTCTGCGTGAAGCTGGCACGCATGGCACTTCTTAGCATAGTCAACAGCGTCAGCGGCCATGGTTGGCCAGTAGTAGCCCATGCGTCGCAGTCGGTCCTGCAACTTAGGGCCAGGTTGATGGGCTCTGCAGGTCCCATCGTGAGCTTCTCGAAGAGCTTCGGCTGCTTCTTCGTTGGACAGACATCGCAGGAGAAGTCTATCGTAGGAGCGTCGGTACAACATTTTAGTAGCTGTATCGTAGTAGAATCGAATGGAGCGCCTCCTGACTGAGGCAGCTTCTTTCGGGTCTTCTGGAAGAATTTCGTAAACAGCGAAGTCGATGAACGGAAATCTCCAGTCTCGAACATTAATACCAGCACTTGTTGACATGGTATGGGTCACTTGTGAGCACAGGTTATTTTTAGGATAGACCAAGTCTCGACCAACTACCGTGACGTAGTGTTGAGTCCCAAGGGGTGCTGGTAATGAGGCTGCGAGGCCAGCCAGAGCGTCAGCCTCCAGATTTTATAAACGAGGTACATGTTCGATAAAGAACTTGGTAAAGGTTGAAATGATGTTCAACGCGACTTCATGGTAAGGGATCAGGTCTTCATGGAGAACCTCATATTGCCCTCTGATCTGGTTTACGACGAGTTTTGATTCGCCGTAGGCTTCAAGATGGTCCACCCCCAGCTGTCGCGCCAGTTGGAGTCCCATGATGAGAGCGTTGTACTCGGCAATATTGTTGGAGCATGGCTTCGAAAGGGAGTAGGCGCGCTGGATGACCAGCTGATCGGGAGAGACCAAGACTACCCCCACTCCTGCGATGATTTGGCCTTTGGGGCCTGTTCTTGAAGCGCCATCGAAAAATATCCACCGGACGGAGCTTTTTTCGGTGACGTTAGATTCTTGGACCTCATCCGGGATGTCTTCATAGAGTCTGGAGGATTCCGGGATGGGGTGTGCAGCTAAAAAGTAGGCCAGAGCTTGACCTTTGACGGCTTTTCGCGGAACGAACACCATGTTATATGGCGTTAGCAGGATCGCCCACGTAGCTAGCCGGGAGTTTAATGATCCTGGCTTCGTCATGAGAACCATGAGTGGATTGACTCGAGAGATAACATGAATCGTCTGGCCCAAGACATAATGGCGAGTCTTCTGAATGGCAAATACCAACGCCAAGCACTCCTTTTCAACGGGGTTGTAACGGTGTTCGGCCCCGATGAGTGTTCGACTGAGGTAGTAGATGGCTTGCTCATAGCCTGTATCGCTGTTCTAAGCCAGCAAAGCGTCGAGGGAATGATCCATGGCACGGACGTAGAGGAGGAATGGTTTGCCGGCGACGGGTGCCACTAGGACTGGCGGACTCGTCAGGTAAGCTTTGATGTCGTCGAAAGCTTTTTGGCATTTCTCTGTCCAGACATAAGAGACTCCCTTCTTCATAAGCTGAGTGAAGGGTCGACATTTTTCGGAAAGGTTTGCTGTGAACCTCCGGATGTATGCCAGACGCCCCTGCAGGCCTCGAAGTTCTCGGAGGTTCTTCGGAGGGCCCATGTCGATGATGGCTTTGGTCTTCTCGGGATCGACATGAATGCCTTTCGCCGTGATAATGAAGCCCAAGAACTTTCTGCTAGAAACCCCTAAGAAGGATTTAGCGGGGTTCATCTTGAGTTGATACGCCCGCATGAGATCGAAGACTGTCTTCAGGTCTTGTAGGTGATCTCCTTTGAGACGGCTCTTGACTGCGATGTCATCAACATAGCATTCGACTGTCGTGCGAAGATGCTGACGAAAAATGGTGCTCATAGCTCGTTGGTATGTGGCACCAGCATTCTTCAAGCCGAAGGGCATCACTGTATAGCAGAAAATGTCCTTTGGAGTCCTGAATGACGTATGTTTTACGTCATCGGGGAACATCTTGATCTGGTTGTAGCCAGAATACCCGTCCATGAAAGACATGCGTTCGAAGCCACATGTGTTGTCGATCATCATGTCGGTGATGGAAAGCAGGAATTCGTCCTTCGGGCAGGCAAAGTTGAGATCCCTGAAGTCGATGCAGACTCGAATCTTTCCATTCTTCTTGGTGACAGGGACAACATTGGCCACCCAATCCGGGTGTTGTTCTTCACGTATGAAGCCGCTGGTCAAGAGTTTGTCCACCTCATGATCGATGGCGTTCATGATGTCCGGACAAAAACGTCGCTGTTGTTGTTTGATAGGCTTGGCATCGGGTAAGATGTTGAACCTATGCATCGCGATCTGAGGATCAAGTCCTGGCATGTCTTCGTAGCTCCAGACGAAGACATCAATATATTCTCTAGCCAGTTGGATTAAAGACTCCCGGTCTTCTCCTTTTAGGCTTTTGCTGATGAAGATGGGTTTGGAAGAAGATCCATCCCCAAGGTCGATCTGCTCGACTTCGTCTTCGGTAGGGGGTTCGCGTAGCTCAAAACGAGACTCCCATTGTTCTCCTAAGCGTTGCGCCCAGGGTTCTTCCTCGAAGAATTCCGGCGCTTGATCTTCGCCTTCATCTTCTTGAGGTTGAGCGGATGTCATATTGGCTGACAGCACTCTCTTAAAGACTGAGCCGATACTGGTATCGGAATCCCAAGTTGATGCTTCAGACGAATGAGAATGTTCTGCTTCTTCTGCCTCCGCACTCTCTGGAGTTGACGGCGGCGTGACATAGCCTATCCCCCGTCGAGTCCGATTATAGTAGTTGACGTCGGCGTCCACAATCCAACAGGAGGTTGTAGTTGACGTCGGCGTCCACAACATAACAAGTCACCTCAGTTCTGAGGTTACCAATATGGCACTTTAGTCGTATCTTGCCCAGTGGCTCGCTTTTGCTAGCGTTGAAGCCACTGATTGTTGTGTTGGATGGCGCCAGCCGGTACATTGGGATCTCCAGTGTTGAGAGCAGCATCTTCGGAATGATGCTGAGGGAAGACCCCGGATCGATCTGAATCTGCTTCACCTTGACAGAACCGATATACCCTGTATAATACAGCGGCCGGTTGTGTCGGTTGTGCTTGAACAGCATGTCTTGTTGGGTGAAGGTTACATTGGGGATAACCTCATTCGTACAATGACAGTGCGCACATGTAGTCGGGAGATCTTCAGGCTGCTTGACCTGACTGATGAAGGACTCAGCATCCTTCAGAGCTTCACAGAGAGCTTCGCGAGTGTCCTTGGAAAGACGAAGGAGCTCAAACAGAGAAAGGCGGGCAGGAGTACTGGCAAGTTGTGCCAGTATGTCAAAGTTGTGGGGCTTGGCTAGCCCCAAAGCATTCTTCTTTCGCAGAGGCATGTCGAAACGAGCCTCTATATGCTTCTGCTTATTAGCTGTTGGAGGCTTAGACGGGCCCTCTTCCTGGGCAGCAGGGATGATGCAAGGAGGCACTACTTCGACGGCAGCTTCGTCGGGTTGGGCGTTCGGTTGTGAACGTGTTTGTACAGGAAAAACCTCTTCTGCGGAGGAAGAGACCATGCGGCAAGACTTGATCTTCCTGCCTTTGGTTTTGGAGGTAGAGCATACCACCGATTGAGTAACCTCGGAGACGAGATCAGGGTGAACCCATAAGATCTCTCCCCGAGATGTGGTGAGTGGGATGAGTCCACTCACGTTGTCACGAGTAGGTGGTAAGTTAACCACCTCCATTGTCGCCTTAGGGATGGGTACGACGCCATCTTGTGCTGTAGTTGGCGGCAAGGTGCCGAACTGGAGTGACACCACGTTGGCCGAAACCGTCTTCTCCTCGTAGTCGACGGAGATAACATCCGCATTGATCATGCACCGGATGTAGTTTTTGAGGACGTAGCAGTCCTTGGTTGGATGTCCGACAAACCGATGGTAGTGACAGTACCTCAGATTGTCCACTTTTCCAACCTTGTCCGGACGCTTCGGGTCCGGCAACTTGATCTTGTCACCCTGCTTCAGTATCTCAAAGAGTTACAGGGTGTCTTTATCGTTGAAAGAATAAACCTCCTTTGGTCTTGGTGCAAGTGGAGGCTTCTGAGTAGGTGCTGATGCACCTTTTGAGGCATTGACAGTCAATGCCTATTTCCCCTTCGTCTCTCGTCCGGGGTTGTTGGCTGCAGGCCACTTCTCCTTGTCTTCAAAGGCAGGAAAACTGACTCCCAGAAGACGAGCATTGGCCGCCTTCTTCTCTGCGGCCTCGGCTTCGATGATCAAGGAACTCCAGTCGGGAGAAAGAGTAGAGTTGAGCCAGAGTTTGACTGCAGACAGCATGTTCATGCTGCAGGAGGAGAGAAGTGCATGTTCTGTCATACCCGAGGACAGGCCTGTCGGAAGCGTTCGATGAATACCCGAACTGTTTCCTTCTCCTTCTGGCGTATCTCTATGAGGGACACCATTTTTATGTCCTTCCCGCCATCGTAGAAACGGTCGAGAAAAAGGCGCATCAAATCGTCGAAGGAAGACATGGAATTGTCGGGGAGGCTGCAGTACCAGTCGTACGCCACTCCTTTCAGTACGCCGACAAATATGCTGGTGAGTAGCGCATCCTCCTTTGGGAGATGTCCCGTCTAAGACTGGAAATACGTCAGATAGCGACGTGGAGAGTCCTTTCCGTCGTATGGCGTCAGTGTTTGTGGTTTATATTTGGGAGGATAAACTACTTTATTCCATTCGAGGGGATAAGGTTGGGGGATGCCCATCTTTTGGTGCTCCTCTTGTCTCGTCTTGGACTCAAAGCGCTCGCGCAGGTCCCTGATCATCTCGACCACGTCATCCGTGGAGCTGGGAGTCGGGGAAGGTGGTACCACCTGGAGTTGATCGTTTGAGGGCTCCGACGTCCGGGGGGCTTCGCGACGATCCGTATCCAAGGATACCCGTTGAGGGGGTACACTTGATTCTCCATTAGCCCCTGGGTCGGGACCGGTAGAAGGTGTCCTGGCCAAAGCTGACCGAATCTCAAACACTGCTTGAGTCAGTGTTTGCATAGAGGCAGAGAGGGTTTTGACTCCTCCCTCCAAGGTATCCATGCGCTGGACGAGGTCCGCTGGTGGCGCATCCGACTCGACGTCACCCCTAGTCATGTAGACTGTCATGACACGACTGGAGTCGGATGGCTCAGTTGAGGCTTCGCTTTCAGCCTCACTCTCCTGTAGAGGAGTTGTTATTCCCGGAGCTTCGTCTTGGCTACCCCCAGCTATGTTCCTGAGAACTTCTTCATCTTCGAGACTCGGATCCGCAGGGGCTAGACTACCTCCAGCTAAGTTTTGGAGGACGCCTTCGTCTTCGGAAGAAGTATCCGTAAGGGCCTGACTACTCCCAGTCATGTCTTGAAGGACTTCTTCATCTTCGAGATGCAGGTCCATAGGGGCTAGACGACCCCCAGCTATGTCGGGGAGGCTGACTTCGCCTTGAGGATGAAGATCCATCCCAGCTGTGCTTTGGAGGACACCCTCATCTACGGAAGGAGGATCAACAAGGGCTTGACTACCCCCAGCTTCCTCCAAGGTCTTCTTCCTCCCCCGAGTGCCTTCGAACACTCCGGAGGACGAGACGGTTGCCTTGGTTTTCCTCGGCTGGCTCTTGGACGAGGAATTGCCTGTAATCTTTCGGACTGACGAGGAGTTGGAGATTATATTGCATGAAGCAACTTCTGGCTCCTCCTTTGTTGACACTTTCTTTTCGAGGCGACATCGGAGGGGTGTCGATGACTGCAGCCGCTGGAACACCGACTGTCTTGGTGGGACTGCTGACTTGTAACAGCAGTTGATGGTGACCACAGCACAAGTGTGCCCTGTGAGGGGCACATCGTACATGTCAGTCGACTCTCCTGATCGGCGCTTGTGAGTGATCACGTTACGCAGATCGTTGGAGGAGAGTGCTACCTTTGTACCCCCTTCAGGTGCATCGCAAGGCCAAGCGCCCGGGTGGTCAGGTGAATGCTGCGCCCCCTGATCCAACACCAAACAAGTGCTCAGATCAGTAGTGGGGGAACAACATTTAAAGTGACTTGAACAAACCTTAGACGCACGACCCGAGGGGACACGGGAGTTCAAGACCACTGGATTTGCCTTACTCGACTTGGTTGCGAACGCAACAGATGCGCCCAAGTGAGATAAGGACTTTGAAGGTTGGCTCGTTTCTGACGCAGAAGCACCTGAGTCAACCTTATATAGCTTACCATCAGCAGCGCGCATGATTGTGAGCGCATGCTTCTGGCTTGCTACTGGCATAGCACGTTTGGGACGCATGGCCCATGCTGCCTTGGACTTCTTCGTACTAGCCCGCTGGGGCGCGTAGTACTCAGAATTCAAATTCTCCTCGCCACTACAGCGAGTGAGTCTGTCGAAGACAGAGACCTTCTGTGGCGCATCGGAGGTGATGCGCGGGGCATTAGCTGTGCCTCTGTTCCGTCGACGCATCTTCCTCGCCTGAGAGGGAGATGGCTGGGGAATGTGGTCAGCTGCATGTTTTTCCTAGAGATGCGCTGCACCGGTGGGCGCATCTTGGTTGCTGAGGACGTCAGCAGGAAGGAAAGGCTGGATTGGCGTATGCCCTTCGGTGGTGGTGCTAGAGGCGTCGACCTTGCGCATCCAGACTCGGCGGGTCTTCTTCGGCTTTGATAGCCGCTTCGAAGGACTTGCACTGCCTTCAGAGATGAACTCATCATACGCCTGTTGATTGAGGCGTACGACCAGCATCTTGTGGGAGGAGCCCACTTCACATCGTCGTATTGCGACACAGCTTTCTCGATGGAGGAGAAAGAGGTCCCTAGCAGAGTCGCCAGCTTGTTTGCCATTAAAATCTTTTGATGGAAATTTCAATACAAACAGAACAGTATTACAATGTAGGACTTAGACATAGTCCTAGGAGTAAACTTTTGTTTAATCTGGGTCCCTAGTGCCGATGAACCGAGTGGTAATGCGTTGACTCCGTTGACGTTCTGACGACGGTTATCGGTTCTCTGAAGGTTTGGATTGCTCTGGGTGTTAGAGCTTGTTGAGAGGAGGAAGACATTGAGTGTCTGTATCTGCCTCTCTGGTTGTGCGATGTCTCTGTCCGTCTATGTATGATCGCCGCTCTGTGTGTGCAGACAAAGGAAATGATCCCTTTATTTATTGTCTGCAGGCTGGCTGCTCATGCGCACATATATAGGATGCGCCTGGTCGTGGGGACGACACGTGGTGATTACTGATGGAGGCGCATGGACAATGCACCCTGATTGAGGGGTTGAATTCTTCATACTGCTGTTGTGGGCCGGCACGTAGCAGAGAAGAGGATTTTTCTGTTGCTGAGATCTTGGGTGAATCGAGTCAAAGGACACGTGTCATCGGCCCATGGCTCGGAGATCTCAGATTTGGTGGAGAATGATCTGGTAGGATGCGCCTGGGATTGGGCGCATGAGGAGACTTTGGCTCGTAACCTTTAGGAGTCGCGAACCATTTGGGGCGCATAGCTTTTGAGGCGCATGCGAAGCTTCAGTAGTGACTTTACTTCTGTCTTTTGGGATCAGAGAAAAGTCTGGAATGCATGACTTTTGAGGCGCATGCGGAGCTTCAGTAGTGACTTTGCTTCTGTCTTTTGGGATCAGAGAGAAAGTCTGAGACGCATGGCTTTTGAGGCACATGCAGAGCTTTGGGCACATGGCCGCGGAGGCGCATACGAGTGGTTGGGCGGCCACGTGGCTTGTAACCATCGAAGGAAAGTAATGATGATGCGGACATTGGCGACGCTTCGTTTTCTGAAAAAGCTGTCAGCTGCAGTCTTCGGGGGACGTGCTGCCAACTCTGTCAGACTTCAGCATTTAATGTTCTTTGACAGGTGATGGGTTGTCGAGTGGGCGCATCGATCGGCGTTCCACTTGGCGCATGGGGCCGCATAGGGGAGCATGTTTGTGAAGCGCTTGGTGTTGAGGGGCGCGTCTGTGTGATGCGCGGTCTGGCCGGCGCATCCACTCCGCTTGACACGTCTTTTGGTGCGACTGTTACGTTCTTCGAGTGCTTTAAATAGCCATTTTTGACTTGGCTGAATTCGAAGCATCAGGTTCATCCATTTAATGCAAATTCATTGCACGGGATTCGGAGAGCCATCCACTTGGCACATGGGTTTGATCTGCCCGGCCTATAAATAGTGGCTTGGAGAGAGTTTGCTTTTCGTTCTCTCACGTCCTCCCGAAGTGAACTTGTTTACTCAAGTGCATTCTGTTGACGAGATGCTCCCGAGGGTGAAGATGCGACGCAATGTCTTCTTTGATGTACTTAAAGGTGACTGTTACATCCAAAAGTTGGAGTCGAGGGCTTCTGAAGCAGGCAGAAGGTGCCTGTTGCATGCAAAGATCGGGATGCACGAGCCTCGTCTCCGTTATGTGGGAGGAGCCGTAGATTCTTCTCTTCCTCGGTTTGGGAAGCTCTTCCTCCAGCTATTGGGTTGATTGCCACCCTCGTTCTGCTCAATAAATGCTTCATTAGTCGGAGCATTTAGACGGCGGTGAGCCTGGCTGGAAGAGTGGCACATAACTGAGCAGTTGAAGGGATGCACATAACTGAGGATGAAAGGATGCACATAACTGAAGATGTACATAACTGAGCTGCTGAAAGGATGCGCCCATCTGAGAGCGCATGGTGGGATGCGCCTGACTGAGAGCGTATGGTGAGATGCGCCTATTCGAGAGCACGTGATGATGCTGCGCCTAGCTGTAGACATAGGGTCTTTTCTTTTTGTAGAAGTTTTCCTTTGTACGGCCCTTTTTAAGACATGTAATAGACTTTTATATGAAATAAAAATCTTCTTTTAATGTCTATATTCTTGTTTTGCTGTGTCAAGTATTTTGTCTGAGCTCCCTGGCGCATGTAGTGTTTGGCGCATAGGATTTCTGATCGTGAAATTCCATGCGTCTACAATCATCACTCGAGGAGGAGTAGAAGTGGATCCCCAGAAGATTGTGGCTATTGAGTCATGGCCGGTGCCCAGCACAGTTGCAGAAGTTCGCAGTTTTTTCGGATTGGCCGGCTACTACAGGCAATTTGTTTCAGACTTTACCCGGATCTCGGCACCATTGACCCAGTTGACCCGCAAGAAGGTGCAGTTTGCTTGGACAGCAGAGTGCCAGGATTCATTTGAGAATTTGAAGCGAGGCTTGATGACGGCTCCCATTCTCACGCTTTCAGATGGAATTGGAGGATTCTCAGTATATTGTGATGCTTCAGGCAGAGGCCTAGGATGTGTTCTGATGCAGCATAGGAAGGTAATAGCTTATGCGTCACGGCAACTTCGTGATCATGAAAGGAATTACCCAACCCATGACTTGGAACTGGCAGCAGTAGTGTTTGCACTTAAGTTGTGGAGGCACTACTTGTACGGAGATAGGAAAGAGATTTTTACCGACCATAAGAGCCTGAAGTATGTTTTCACCCAGAAGGATCTTAACATGCGTCAGAGGAGGTGGCTGGAGCTTCTTGTGGATTATGATGTCAACTTGCAGTATCATCTTGGGAAGGCCAACGTCATTGCAGATGCATTTAGCAGGAGAGCCGGAGTTTATTTCCTAACAGCACAACCAGAGCTGTTAGCAGATCTTCAAAAGATGGGTATTAGAGTTGTCCTTCCTTCCAGTGTGGCATTGATGGCCAGCATACAAGTTCAGTCCAGCATAGTCGAGAGGATCCGGATGGCGCAGTCAGCAGATTCCAAGCTTCAGCGACTCAGGGCAGAGTGTGAGACAGGACGAAGACCATAGTTGTGTATTCATGAAGACAGTACGCTTAGGCATGGTAAGCGTCTTTGTGTACCCAATGGTGATATCAGACAGGAAATCATGGCAGAGGCTCACAGTTCTCAGTATTCCATTCACCCGGGCGGTACGAAGATGTACCGTGATATCCGTCAGCACTTTTGGTGGAATGGCATGAAGAGGGAGATAGCCCGGTTTGTCTCTCATTGTTTAGTCTCCCAACAAGTTAAGGCTGAACATCAGAGGCCCGCTGGACTTCTTCAGCCCTTGCCGATTCCAGAATAAAAATGGAAACATGTGACCATAGATTTTGTGACTGGATTATCTAGGTCCCCCCTAGTCGAGATACTATTTGGGTTATAGTTGACAGGCTCACGAAGGTAGCTCACTTTCTCCCATTTAGAGTTGGTCAGTCGACAGCTCAGTTCGCAGAGATGTACCTCAAGCAGATTATCAGGTTGTACAGAGTGCTAGTCAGTATCACCTCGGACCGAGATTCAAGGTTCACGTCACACTTTTGGCGTAGCTTGCAGGAGAGTTTGAGAACTCGTCTCCAGTTCAGTTCAGCATATCATCCGCAGGCAGATGGTCAGTCGGAGTGCACGATCCAGACTCTTGAAGATATGTTGCGGTCCTGTACACTCGATTTCGGTGGTTCATAGGAAGATCACCTACACCTGGTGGAATTCTCGTACAACAATAGTTTCCAAGCCAGTATCCAGATGGCACCGTTCGAGGCACTGTATGGTAGGAAGTGCCGATCTCCGTTAGCCTGGAATGATGTTGGAGAGAGACAGATGCTCGATCCAGAAATGATTACCCAGACAGTTGAAGTGGTCAGAAGAGTTCGGGATCATCTTCGAGTTGCCCAAGATCGCCAGTGCCATTGGGCCGATTCTCATCGGCGCCCTCTTGAGTTTTCTGTCGGTGACCATGTATTCCTGAGGATTTTGCCTAACCGTGGCATCATTCATTTTGGCATACGGAGAAAGCTTAGTCCTAGGTATATAGGGCCGTTCGATATTCTGGAGCGAGTAGGAGATGTGTCCTATCGTCTCGCTCTTCCGCCGTCGCTAAGCGAGGTGCATGACGTGTTCCATGTATCCCAATTACGACGGTATATCCCGGACCCGAGCCACGTCCTGGATCATTCGAAATTGGTTGTTGGTACCAACCTTTCGTATGAGGAGAGGCCTGTGTCTATATTGGACCGGAGGGAGAAGATACTCAAGAACAAGACTATCAAGTTAGTTCGAGTTGCTTGGGGTCATCACTCTTTGGGCGAGTCAACGTGGGAGCGTGAGGATGATATCCGATCGCGATATCCTGACTTGTTTGACTCGTGAGGTATAATATCTTTCTTATGCCTCATGCCTTCAATTCCTTACTTGAATGAGTGATTGATTGCCTAGTTATAGCTTGCATGTGATTAATGTAGCTTGTTTTCATCTCTCTAGCCTCTTAATTAAATTCCGAGGATGGAATTCTTTTAAGGTGGGTAGAGTTGTAATGCCTGTGGTTCGTATTACGTATTTTAGAATTTGTGTACGTATTTTATCTTGTATTGCATGATTCCTTGCTTAGCTTTTCTTCATGGCTTGGTTTATTTCTGGGTTGGTTCGGCTTGGCTTGGTTTGGCCTTGGTTCATCATGAACCAAGGGTGAACCCCTACCTACCACCACCATTAATATTTTTTACCCATTCTCTTTTCTCTCTCCTCATTATTCTTCTTCTTCTCCACCATAATTTCTTCACCTACCAGAGAGAGAGAGGCCTAGGCAAGTGCAGCTTGCTTCATGGAGGAACTCTATTTTTTTTGTTCCATTCTCTTCTTTACAGCATTCTAACATACTTTAGTACTTGGCATTTTTACTTTCCATGGCCAGATTCTTGTAGATCTAAGTTTATTTTATTTTCGGATTTCTTGGGTTTTGATCTATTTAATCTTGCTATTTCTAAGTTTTGATGGTTCCATGTTGTAGAGAATTTGTTCTGCTCCATTTTGACCTATGGAAGTTCGGATTTGGACTCTGGATAAAGGTTTCATGGAGCTTGGAAGCATGGGATTATGGTGTTCTTCTGCTCGGAAATTTGGAGAAGAAGAATAGTTCTCTGGCCGCATGGCTGTACTTGACCGCAGTGAACATTCATGCGATAAGTCGCTCTGTAACCGCATGAGACCCTCGCACTCCTAGCCGCATTGGCTTCTCCCCACCCAGCCGCATGCACCCCCTTGTTTCTGCAGCCGCATGTGCGTCCGCCACTTTGGGCCGCATGAATCCGAATTTCCCCAGCCGCATAAGGGCCGAACCCAGCTAGCTGCATGAGACTCCACTTGACCCCGGCCGCATATACCTGATTGTTAGCCTGCCGCATATGTACAGCTTTTCCGCCCGTCGCATGGATTCCAGTAACCCAGCCGCATGCGCTTGAGCTTCCTTCTAGTCGTGAGCCGTGCGCCTGCTTCATGTAAACCCGAACTCTTGAGCCGCATGAACCGTCTTGAGTTAGCCGTATGGACTTGTCTCCCTAGCCGCATGCTCCCTTGCCTTTCTAGCCGCATGCCCTGTCCTTACCAAGTTGTATGCGCTCTCCTTATTGACCACATGAGTTCTAGTGATCCTGAGCCGTAGGGCTTCTTCCTGTGCCTTGCCCTGCCATTTAATTATTATTACTATTATTGTTAATTCAAGTCTTGTGATCTCAGCATAACTTGGGTCTCTTGAGCGAATGCTTGTACTATGATGCCCTGCACATGTACCCTGAACACGATAGTGACCCGTAGGGGTGCACTCCTGACAAGTAGACATGACATGACCTGATAGTGGCCCACCGTGGCGCACTCCTGACCAGTACACTTGACATGATAACCTGACATGATATATCATGATAAGCTGTTGCGACGGCTACCTGACATGACATGACTTGTATAAATAACCTGGACACCGTGGGCGATTGTGCTTGTACGAATAATCCAGTCCTGTCTTGCATCATGTCTAAGAAGGGACTCCTGAGTACCACGGTCAGGAGTACATATTGAAATGGACTAAGGCTAATAACTAGATTAATACATTAGTCATAAAAAGATCTCCCAGCTACAGGTAATCCCGTTACCTGGGCGCGCTTGGGATCTGTAGCCTGCCGTTGAGTAGGGTACATTTCTAGCACACTGTCATGTGTTGCACCCTTAAAGCTACCTAACAATACATGCGTTTCCTGGACGATGTACCCACCTGAATTCAACCCCTAATTTTCGACCTGGGTAACCTGGATGGTCTGCAGGACTTGTGGCTGTGGAATAATCTCACTGCATCTTGCTAGTAACTAGGCCTGTGATAACCCTAGCTAGTTAAAGTATCAAGCCGTACTTATTGCTTGGCCGTGATTGTTGAATGGAGAATAGTCAGTCTAGTCTTTATCCTGTATAAGATTGTTACATGTTCTGATTTTCTTATATTATCTTGCTGATAAATGGGGAAAACCAAGTTCGGTTCAGACGAAGGATTACAATTCTGGTCCTTGTTTGGTTTAAGGATTGTAACCCGGTTATCTGAATGGTTCCATGGTTTTCTTACCATATATCCTCGTGATGTTATATTTCTCCAGTTTTACTATATTATTATTATCATCTGTGCTAATTGATGGTTTTAGTTCCTAAGTGAAGCTTCCTTTGTGGCACTTGCTCTTTCTGGGATCTGACCCAGCTGGTTTTGTATGGCCAGATTTCGGAGCAGCTCCAGAGGATCTACCGACTTTCCAGCCTGATGGTGACCACTAGGCGTAACCAGGGCAACGAGTGAGTTTATTTTTGATCTCTCACTTTATTGTAAAAATATTCTTTTGAGGCGTTTAGCCGACGAGCACCTGTTTAGCTCGATTGCACTTACTTACTGTCTGCCTACGGGCTGTAACATGATTGACAGATCCTAGGGTTGATCATGTATGACTAAACTCTTGCTAGTCCTAACATTTTGTAACGACTAGCTTCATGATCAGTTGAATATGTAATATTTGGGACGCCTTATTATTGTATATTTAATGATCATACATCTTGTAACCTTACTTACTTGTTTGTGATGGAGACACTAGGCTTGTTCATGACCATAGGAGACTGTTGGCTTGTAGTAAACCCTCATGTATCTAGACAGCCGTGACCGTATAGCGAGATGGATTCCATTTCATATACGTAGCTGGCTATGTCTGCCCCCGCTCTCCAGTATTCTGGTTCTGGGGCGTGACAATATATATAATTCAACCTGGTATCTAATATATGAAAGGGAGCACACATGGGACATATAAGGTCAACGTAGTCAGTAATGTTCCTAAAATTTTAGGAGTTTTTTATTATTATTTATTTGCTATTTTTATGAGCCCTAAAATCAGTTTTTGAATTAAATAAATAGATTTAAATAACTATTTTAATTAAAAACTCTCTTTATAAATTATAAAATAAGTTATATAAATAATTGGTTAGTGGTAGGGTTTGAACACACTTATCCAGATCCACACTCGTCACACAACTTAAGTTGCTAATCGGGGTTGTTAATGTCAAAGGAGATTAAAATGTGGTCGTTGGATCGAGCAGTCCAGCCAAAATCCACCTAATTACTTATCTGACCCCAGCGGGAGCGGATCTCCTTCGCAGATCTTTCTTTCTAAGGGGCGTTTTGTAAGCCCCTGAATTTTCGGGACTGATTTTTGAATTTTCTAAAATTACTTTCGATAATTTATTATATATATATATATATATAGAAGTATATATATGTATATATATGACTCTCTATTTCTCACTCTCTCACTTCTATATATATATATATATATATATATACACCAACACACACACTCATACAAACCTCACCCCCTACCCGTACAGTACAGCCCCCCATCTCTCTCTAAATATCTCTCTCTACTTCTCTCTCTAAAATATCTCTCATTCTCTCCCTCTTCTTTATATAATATATACACATATATATTTACAAATATCTCTCTCTCTCTCTCTTATTAACCCACTCCCACACATACACCCCCCCATCACCAGCACACCCTCTCCCCCTATTTCAGCCGACCACATACCCCCCCTCTCTACTTTCTCTCTCTCTCCTCTCTCTCTAATAATATATCTCTATCTCTCTCTTTCTTCTATATATGATATATATATACTCACACACATATACTCATCCCTCTCTCCCTCTCTCTCCACTCCCACAAACACACCCCCTGCCATCAGCCGACCTCCCTCTCTCCTCTTCCCTACCTAGCCGACACCCCCACCATCTCCTCCTCCTCCTTCTCTATTCTTCATCATCATCTTCCACATCTTCACTACACACCACACCACCACCATTAACACCACCATCACTACACACCACCACCACTTTCAACACCATCCCGCCGCCGCCGCCACCACGGGCACGCCGTCGCTGCCCCGCCGCGGGCCACCGTGCGTGGCAGCCGCAGCAGCGAGGTGGCAGCGCAGCAGCAAGCGCCAACAGCAGTTGCAGCAAGTAGCGGCAGGCCCCCGTGGCCACCGCCCTCTTCCACGGTGCGTGAAACACACGATTCGTGCGTTTCGCACAGAATCCCGTCGACGCGCGCGCAGATAAAATTCAGAAAGTGTGTTTCGGGACAGCGACTTCGCGCACAGTTTTTCGAGAAATCTGACCGTTGGATCGGCGAACTCCTTGCTCCATCTCAATTTCGGTATATCCCTCTTCCCCTCTATCAAGTTTGAACCGTTAATTTCGTCGTTTGATACATCAAAATCGGCCACCAAGTTGACGTTTTAATTAGTACTATTTTTAGACAGTTTTGCGACACCAACTTCGCGGGTTCGTATCTTGTCGTTGCAGCTCCGTTTTGTGCGCTACCAATTCCGGTGCACAGCTGGTATAACCCTCTTCCTGTCCCCCTTTAGATTTCATTTCAGTTTGAGCTTGTTAGGTCGGTCGAATTCGACGCCAAAATTGGTCGTTCGAATTCTTAGTGTTACAATTGTAAAATTCTATTTTTGAACCCGGAACTCCGGATTCAATTTCTGACACCACCAGTAGACTCGTGGCGTCGTTTTGGCATGTTTTCATATAAAGTTTGCTTGATTTGGAGAACGTAGGCCCTGGCACGTTTTTCGGTACAAAGCGGGTCCCACTTTCTGAGTCAACGGGACTTTTTGACGCCGGCTCATCGGAATCCAATTCCGGATATACCGTTGAGTTCGTATCGTCATTCTGGACTCGTTGACATATAATTTGCTAGGTTTTAGTGGACATTGGTTCCGGCACGCATTTCGGTGCAAGTCGGATACCAATATCCGGGCCAACGGGTCATTTTGAGATCGGCTCATCGGAATCCAATTCTGGATATACCGTTGAGTTCGTATCGTCATTTTGGACTCGTTGACATATAATTTGCTGAGTTCTGAGGACATTGGCTCCGACACGCTTTTCCGTGCAAATCGGATTTCCAGTATCCGGGTTAACGGACCAATTTGAGATCGGGTCATCGGAATCCAATTCTGCTTATACCGTTGGGTTCGTATCATCATTTTGGATTCGTGGTCATATAATTTGTTTGATTTTGTAGACTATAATTCTTGCACGTTTTTCGGTGCAAAGCGGGTCCGACACGGACACCGTTTTAACCCGAAATTACTTTTTTGCCCCTGTATCCAAATTGGACTTATGGACAGGCTATTCTAGCTGATTTGACCATTCTGGACACGTTGGTGAAGTTAGTTTCATCATCCGACAACATCTGTAGGTTTCACCCTATTATTATAATCTTTCTCTTTTGTGGTATTTTGAGATCCATCGATTCCAATGATTTCACCATCACTGGAATCGATATGTTGACCCTGTAGATGTTTATAGAGACTAGCTTTGGCCGTGTTTGACCATGGTTGACTACTTTGACTGAACGTCGAAGTAGAGTCAATATTTGACCTAGGTTAGACTAGTTTGACCTTGGTTGACAAGAGTTGACCAGTTGACCAAAAGTCAACTATAAGTCAACCATTGACCCATTTTGACCTAGTGTGACCTATTTTGACTTAGTTGACTGAGTCTGACCTAGATTGCGTAGCTTATACTATAGAATCAAGCCTAACACTGTTGAACCCTAATTAGCTTATATATATCTTATCTTTAGGTCTGTGGCATCACTCTGAGCATCGACCCCATTTGACAGCTCAGGACCGCAGGCGAGTACATTCACTGATAGTTTTCATTGTCTTGATATCTGCTATATCTGATTCAGTCGTAGTGTCTTACTTGATTCTCAGTCACGATAGTTCACGGACTAGTATAATATTCGAGGCACATTTCATATTTACTTTATCTTATCATATATCCTGTTCTGTTCTACATTTAGTACTTTCTCACCATGCTATGATATTCAGATTACTCACATGTTCTACATGCCATTATATTGCATCTTGATTGAAGACTAAGCTCTGCTCGGGAGAAGAGTTCCAACCCCGGTCCTTGTTTGGTTTAAGGGTTGTAACTCAGCTTTCGAACGGTTCCCAAGTCTTCATATATCTTTGTCTTGTAGTTCATTATACTGTCTCTTATAGAATTTGTCAATTCACATGGAACTGCTGTTAGTGCTTGTACTTGCTCATTTTCCTGACAGGATACCGTTGATAATATTTTAGGAGTTGTTATACTATTAGTGGACTTCATGATGTTGCTAGCTGAGGTGGATCTCACTATTATTCTATGTGAGTTGCCTGGTAGTTATCCTTAGTTCGTCTTATTTTTCCTTCTTTATTTCCTGTCTTATGATTCCTTCTAGTAGTTTCTAGTTGTTCTTGTGCTTTAGTTATATTTCTTGTCTTATCATCCCTAGCTGTTGTGATGTGACTAGAGTATATTTATAGTTGTAGGCCTTCTAGATGTAGTGTATATTTATTGGGTACTAGACAGCGTTCTACCGCCGATACTACGGCGTAGGCTGGGCGTGGCCCACGTATTCGTATCCGTATATCCGGGTGCGGGTCGTGATACGTTTTTAGTGGTGGCCCATGCAGGTCAGTCTTTGCAATTAATGTGAAGTCGTGGTAGTACTTGAGCTTTTCTGTACTACTGCGAGCCTGCCCTAGGATTAAGGTTGAGTAATAGAATATTTTAGAAATTTGGTACTCAGTCACATATTAGGAAACTCTTGGTAGATCCAGGGATGACCCCTGGGAATCTTATTTCGAACTTTTCGAAACTTTTCTCATTTGTTTATGTCTGTCCTGATTTCTGAAACATCTGTCCGTTATAAACTTTATTCTTTCTTTGGAATGAGTTTGTGGACCCAGAGGGAAGGTATAAGTTGGACTTATATATCTTCTAGGTTGAGACGTGAATATGATTTGTCAGTCTTATATCAGGTTGAGATTGTTTTAGATTATATTCCAATGATTTCCTTTATCTTGACCTAGATAGTACCTTTGGGACTTCTCCTGAGAACTTTTCCTAAACCCTATCTCGAAATCTGTTTCCGCTAGTTCCATCTACTTATCCTTGATTCGTTGTTAAAAATTTTGAATCTTGATGTTCGTTGTTGACTTCGATTTTGATTTTGTTGAAGATAAGTTTCTCTGGATTGAGTTAAGATATTCTGATAAACATATTTGATGAGGACGATGTGAACGATAAATGTCTACTTTACTTATGGAGTTTGAAATTTATCGCAGTCATATTAGCTAGCCTGACAGGGACATGGAGCCTGATTTTGGATATGCTATCCTAGTTATGGCATTTAGATTCTCTTGCAGCCATACCGGTTGGCGTGGTAAGGAATCTAGATGACATGATTGTAGGGTGTATACCTTAGTTATGGACTCTATCATTTATTGCAGCTATGTTTACTGGCGTGACGTAAATTCTGGCAACATAATTTTGGATAGACGTGTATGGTTATCAGGTCATATCTTGAGTTGATTAACTTCTTTTGACCTATTGATCAAGGACAATCCCTACCATTATTTCTTGTTCCGTCATTTGTCTTCTCATCATATGATGATTTCCTCATCTTTTTATTACTTCATCCATCCTGATTAATTATGTCTTGATTACACCAATCACCTGTATTTTATCCATTCCTGTCAACTGCACTGTGAAGTCATTTAAAATTTTGTTTCTTTTCACCTTGGAAGGGTTAAGGAAGTATCGTAAATCATCTCGTTCGGAAGGCGGATTTATTATCAAGTGGTATCTTGGTAGGAATATGGGATGTTGGATCTAGTGTAGAAATTTGAGATAGAAGTATAATTGAGGTTGAAACTGAAACCAAGGGATCGATATAATCAGTTTAGAAATGAGTTACTAGGGTATTTCGAGGATGAATTACTTGGAAAGCAAGTTCAAGGATTTCAAATAAGAAGGACAATAGGATGTACATTAATGGTATGAAAATTTATATTTTGTGGATATAGTTTAGAAACTGGACAAGGCATTGGTAAGAGGATAGAGAACACAAGGATTTTGAGTCAAAAAAAAAAGAGAAGAAGAGATTTTGTGGATATAATTTACTGATTGAGATGGTTGATAATTAGAAGTGTATGATGAAGGAAATATGAAGGTTGATTGGTAATGGAAGAATAAGTTTTATAAGACCTAGTGGTATTAGATTGAATAACACCATGAGAGTGATTTGAACAAGTTTAAGGATATTATAAACTTGATTTAGAGGTTCAGATCAATATAGGACAAGGTGGAAGAATTCGGATTTAAGGATGATTAAGTAGATAGTGTGGAGTTCTAGTGAAGGGTGTACTTCTTGATTAGGGTTTTGGAATTTGGAATCTGGCCTATGGTATCATGACAAGTCCAATCTTCATGACGGATGGGTAATTCTGGAAGTAGTTGTATAAGATTGATTTTATATTTGGACTTGTGAGATTAAAGGTGCGATTGGCCAATGATGACCAGATAAACTTGATAGTATCAGATAGAGATGATTAACTTGGCTTCCCTATGAAACCTTGTCTTTAATTTCTACTAAAGAGAAATTTGACTTATTCCATATCTCTGAATCATCCCTTGAGTTTTCAATATCGTTAAATCATAATTTTCTTGATCGCGACCGAACGACTTTGGTCATCTCTTCTATCGTACCCGTATCCTGGGTTGTACTCAATTGAGTTAAATTCAATTCTGACTTGGATTTCCATCCTTGGATTCTCGTACCCAACCTTCGTTGAACTTATTCTCCATCTTGCCCAAATCCTGATTTACTCAAAAGTCGATCAACTTAGATCGTGTTGAGACTAATTCCTTTATCGTGGTTGGATTTCAATGCTATTAACCATCGTGCATTGATTTCCGATTCTGATCATGTTTGGATTTTGGACACCCGTGTCTAAACTCTTTTCGACCTTGATTTTATTTCCTGATTACATCCAAATTCCTTGTGATTAGTCGTGCCAAGATGATTTGGCATGACTAAGACAACTTGGGATTTTCTTGACCGTGATTTTAACGATGATAACTATATACTTTATCTTGCCTCAACTCGTGCCTAAAACTTTGACTTTCAATCACGACTAACTAGTGTGACTACAAAATTAGTCGTGTTAGAATTAAACATGTTTGACTTTCTACCGTGCCTAATTGACTTGGGTTCCTTCCTAAATTGTACTTTTAAGACCTTGATTTTGAATTCATGATTTATTCGTCATTCACAACTGAACTTGGACCTTGATCGTGCTTATGTGACCTATAACCTGATTTCTATCGAATCTCTCATCGTGCCTGAACAATTTTGAATTGATTATCTTGATCGTGCAAAACTCGTCATTCTTGGATCGTGCCTAAAATATTGCCTAAATCTTCTATCATGCTTTGACCACCATCTTCATTTTCATTACCATTAACCCCACTACCAACCTTTAATTTCGAGGACGAAATTTTTATAAGGTGGGTAGGATGTAAGCCCCTGAATTTTCGGGACTGATTTTTGAATTTTCTAAAATTACTTTCGATAATTTTATATATATATATATATATATATATATATATATATATATATATATATATATATATATATATATATGTATATATATGACTCTCTATTTCTCACTCTCTCACTTCTATATATATATATATATATATATATATATATATATATATATATATATATATATATATATACACACCAACACACACACTCATACAAACCTCACCCCCTACCCGTACAGTACAGCCCCCCCTCTCTCTCTAAATATCTCTCTCTACTTATCTCTCTAAAATATCTCTCATTCTCTCCCTCTTCTTTATATAATATATACACATATATATTTACAAATATCTCTCTCTCTCTCTCTCTCTCTCTCTCTCTCTCTCTCTCTCTTATTAACCCACTCCCACACATACACCCCCCCATCACCAGCACACCCTCTCCCCCTATTTCAGCCGACCACATACCCCCCCTCTCTACTTTCTCTCTCTCTCCTCTCTCTCTAATAATATATCTCTATCTCTCTCTTTCTTCTATATATGATATATATATATACTCACACACATATACTCATCCCTCTCTCTCTCTCTCTACTCCCACAAACACACCCCCTGCCATCAGCCGACCTCCCTCTCTTCTCTTCCCAACCTAGCCGACACCCCCACCATCTCCTTCTCCTCCTTCTCTATTCTTCATCATCATCTTCCACATCTTCACTACACACCACACCACCACCATTAACACCACCATCACTACACACCACCACCACTTTCAACACCATCCCGCCGCCGCCGTCGCCACGGGCACGCCGTCGCCGCCCCGCCGCGGGCCATCGTGCGTGGCAGCCGCAGCAGCGAGGTGGCAGCGCAGCAGCAAGCGCCAGCAGCAGTTGCAGCAAGTAGCGGCAGCAGCAGCTCCATTTCGTGGCGCCGGTGGCCGCGCACCACCGCGCACCACCGCACGCCACCGCCGTGGTCGGCCCCCACCTTGACCGGGCGCACCCCCGGGCAGGCCCCCGTGGCCACCGCCCTCTTCCCCGGCGCGTGAAACACACGATTCGTGCGTTTCGCACAGAATCCCGTCGACGCGCGCGCAGATGAAATTCAGAAAGTGTGTTTCGGGACAGCGACTTTGTGCACATTTTCCGGGAAATCCGACCGTTGGATCGGCGAACTCCTTGCTCCGTTTCAATCTCGGTATATCCCTCTTTCCCTCTGTCAAGTTTGAACCGTTAATTTCGTCGTTTGATACATCAAAATCGGCCACCAAGTTGACGTTTTAATTTGTACTATTTTTGGACAGTTTTGCGACACCAACTTCGCGGGTACGTATCTTCGTCGTTGCAGCTCCGTTTTGTGCGCTACCAGTTTCGGTGCACAGCTGGTATAACCCTCTTCCTGCCCCCTTTAGATTTCATTTCAGTTTGAGCTTGTTAGGTCGGTCGAATTCGACGCCAAAATTGGTCGTTCGAATTCTTAGTGTTGCAATTGTAAAATTCTATTTTTGAACCCGGGACTCCGGATTCAATTTCTGACACCACCAGTAGACTCGTGGCATCGTTCTGGCATGTTTTCATATAAAGTTTGCTTGATTTGGAAAACGTGGGCCCTGGCACATTTTTCGGTGCAAAGCGGATCCCACTTTCTGAGTTAACGGGACTTTTTGACGCCGGCTCATCGGAATCCAATTCCGGATATACCGTTGAGTTCGTATCGTCATTCTGGACTCATTGACATATAATTTGCTAGGTTTTAGTGGACATTGGTTCCGGCACGCATTTCGGTGCAAGTCGGATACCAATATCCGGGCCAACGGGTCATTTTGAGATCGGCTCATCGGAATCCAATTCTGGATATACCGTTGAGTTCGTATCGTCATTCTGGACTCGTTGACATATAATTTGCTGAGTTCTGAGGACATTGGCTTCGACACACTTTTTCGTGCAAATCGGATTTCCAGTATCCGGGTTAACAGACCAATTTGAGATCGGGTCATCGGAATCCAATTCTGCTTATACCGTTGGGTTCATATCGTCATTTTGGATTCGTGGTCATATAATTTGTTAGATTTTGTAGACTAGAATTCTTGCACGTTTTTCGGTGTAAAGCGGGTCCGACACGGACACCATTTTAACCCGAAATTACTTTTTTGCCCCTGTATCCAAATTGGACTTATGGACAGGCTATTCTAGCTGATTTGACCATTCTGGACACGTTGGTGAAGTTAGTTTCATCATCCGACAACATCTGTAGGTTTCACCCTATTATTATAATCTTTCTCTTTTGTGGTATTTTGAGATCCATCGATTCCAATGATTTCACCATCACTGGAATCGATATGTTGACCCTGTAGATGTTTATAGAGACTAGCTTTGGCCGTGTTTGACCATGGTTGACTACTTTGACTGAACGTCGAAGTAGAGTCAATATTTGACCTAGGTTAGACTAGTTTGACCTTGGTTGACAAGAGTTGACCAGTTGACCAAAAGTCAACTGTAAGTCAACTATTGACCCATTTTGACCTAGTGTGACCTATTTTGACTTAGTTGACTGAGTCTGACCTAGATTGCGTAGCTTATACTATAGAATCAAGCCTAACACTGTTGAACCCTAATTAGCTTATATATATCTTATCTTTAGGTCTGTGGCATCACTCTGAGCATCGACCCCATTTGACAGCTCAGGACCGCAGGCGAGTACATTCACCGATAGTTTTCATTGTCTTGATATCTGCTATATCCGATTCAGTCGTAGTGTCTTACTTGATTCTCAGTCACGATAGTTCACGGACTAGTATATACCGGATTCCTGTCATGAGATGTCATTCTTAGATTTTCTTGGGATACTGGTACTTGCTCGATCTTGTTCTTGTACTTGTATTGACACCGATTCCTGAGAAGGAGTAGCTACCTTCTTAGGGAATCTCGTGCCATGACGTGTTATGTCCGGATCCGTATACTACTCGGGGATGGGGAATATTATAGATAGTATGATCAATGCCCACCTTGAGTTACTACTTGTATCATAGCTATACCCTCACCTCACGATGGGTATAGCCTGACCTGTGCTACTACTTGCTCCATAGCTTACCATCCCGGCCGGGCCGAGTCCACGTACTTGTATCCGGTCGGCTGGAAGCCTGATCTTGACCCATACCGATCACATTATGCTATAATATTCGAGGCACATTTCATATTTACTTTATCTTATCATATATCCTGTTCTGTTCTACATTCAGTACTTTCTCACCATGCTATGATATTCAGATTACTCACATGTTCTACATGCCATTATATTGCATCTTGATTGAAGACTAAGCTCTGCTCGGAAGAAGAGTTCCAACCCCGGTCCTTGTTTGGTTTAAGGGTTGTAACTCAGCTTTCGAACGGTTCCCAAGTCTTCATATATCTTTGTCTTGTAGTTCATTATACTGTCTCTTATAGAATTTGTCAATTCACATGGAACTGCTGTTAGTGCTTGTACTTGCTCATTTTCCTGACAGAATACCGTTGATAATATTTTAGGAGTTGTTATACTATTAGTGGACTTCATGATGTTGCTAGCTGAGGTGGATCTCACTACTATTCTATGTGAGTTGCCTGGTAGTTATCCTTAGTTCGTCTTATTTTTCCTTCTTTATTTTCCTGTCTTATGATTCCTTCTAGTAGTTTCTAGTTGTTCTTGTGCTTTAGTTATATTTCTTGTCTTATCATCCCTAGCTGTTGTGATGTGACTAGAGTATATTTATAGTTGTAGGCCTTCTAGATGTAGTATATATTTATTGGGTACTAGACAGCGTTCTACCGTCGATACTGCGGCGTAGGCTGGGCGTGGCCCACGTATTCGTATCCGTATATCCGGGTGCGGGTCGTGACACGTTTGGTTCAAGTTTTTGTGGCTTGGGAATGAGTTTTGAATTTCTTATACATGTTTGGTATGTTTAGGATTGGGAATAAGGAGGGAAAATGAGGGACTTGGTGGAAAAGCTATTCCTATTGGCTTGGGAAAGCTATTCCCAAGCCCCCACTTGAGAATAGATTTGCTTTCCTAGGAATGATGTATGACTATTGTGTTTGGACGGTTATACCCTTTCCTTATTTTCAAATTTTCAACTTCTATCCCAAACATGTGAATCATCATGAAATTAATGAAAGGGTATTAAAGGAAAACTAAATAAATTAATATTTATATCCCTTTGTAAACCAAATATGAAGATGAAAATTTTTAAAATTTTGAACTACATATTCCCAACCTAACCAAACATGGGTATGAGAATGTTGAATTGAAAGCCTATTCCTAGGAATACAAAAACTTATCCAAACGAGCCCTAAGTCGTGTTTAGTAGTGGTGAGCAACAGTTCGGTTTGACTCAACTAATTGTATATGTGAAAACTAAAAATTGCTGAGAAACCCAATTTCGGGGTTGATTTTTATGAAAAACCCACCCGCAGGATGGATTTTATGAAATGCCCAAAATTATATATTTACACGTTTAAGTATTCCAATATTTCCTTTAGATCGATGTTCTGTATTTACAAAATTAATACTATAACTACCCCTCCGCACAAACTCAGATTTGGATTGCGATTCTCGTCGTCGTCGTCTTCTTCTTCTTCACAAGAGATCTGAATTCAATTGCTCTCATCTTCAGCAGAGATCACAAATATCGTTCGTAGTTCACTATGTTTTTTTCAGTCGAACTCCGATCATCGCTTTTCTTCTTCTTCTTCTTCTTTTTTTCCGACAATTAGGTCAATTATGGAGAGAAGATCTTCTTCTTTTCCATAAGAGTTAGCATCGTTTTGAAAGAAGAACGAAAACTCTTGAATCTTTATTCATGTCAAATTTCTTTCAACAAAACAAAAAAAATAAAAAAAATTAGGTTTCTGTCAACTGTTCTCCGTCGATATAACACGAAGAATAGTCATTCTCCTGCATTTTAACAAGGAGAATGTCATTCTCCGTGTAAATTAACACGAAGAATGCCATTCTCTGTAACGCCCCAGTCCCAAAGTACATAGGACCAAGCACGTGAACATGCCAGCTGCACATGTACGAAGAATACTCTAATATATTGAATCCTCATATATGCACATAAGCTATAAATAAAATAATCACAGGCCAGAATAATATAATATAATCTCATCACAGCTCAACACAGAAGATAATAGAGTCCAAATAAATAAATAAGAGTCTCAAAAGATAGCCGGGTGAACATGCTCACTCCAAACAGCTATGAAAAATAGTCTCACAAGATCGGAGTCCAACCTCCGCAAAATAGAAAGAAAAGAGATGTAAAAATAATGTCCACTAATGTCTCAAGTAAAGAATAGCGTAGAAATCAGTAAAGACTGCCTCGTCATCGATGTAGGATAGCTCCAACCCCGCTCCGTACTCCTGTAGAAAATCGTCTAACCCTGGAGAGATAACCAGGTCCTCAGAGGGATGTAGCAAGATACAAGAAAATACCATGCCATATAAACTGTGATAATATAATGAGAGAAAAAGGTATGCATGCAATCGGGTCCTGACCATTCTATTGTGAATATGCAGTTGAGATATAATCCTTCGACGCATGAGCCCTGGCTGAAAATAGGATCCGGTATAGTCCCCTCTTGGGCACCAGTGACCAAGCGTATGACGTTCCAAGAACGACAGTGGCCAACCTGAGAGGCTAAACATACCCGTATCTCCAGCGGAGCTTCCGGGTTACAAGGGAAGTACAACCGAAGCCCATACGTCAGGTATTGTTCTCCCCACCCTATGCCTAGTATCATCATCTCCATGACTGACATGTACCTCTAGTAACCGCCAAGTCTTCTAGCATACAATTCTATTGGCAGTTACCCCTATCCGTCGCACGCTCCATACGTATCGGTGGCCAGCCGACTACGCGGATACGTGTCCTACATGTGACTCACATCATGTGGTAAAGCAAGTGTCAAGGTCGTACGAGATATACCAATACCTCATCATCCATGGGTGGTCACTATACTAAGTCAATGCAAGAGAAATAAATAAAGCAAAAAAAATGACCGATAGAGTCGCTTGCACCCAAGTGTGACTTGGACGCACAGTTTAAATATCAAGAAATAAGAAATATTGAAAATAACAACTGAAAATAAGAAACATATTAATCACAAAGTAAGGTGGCAAGGTATCTTGCCTGATGGTGCAAAATGCCAAGTCCCGAAAATCACAATATCAGCCAAGAAACGTCACAGTCTCCAAACAACTCCGGACGCTGAAACAAACATCAAAAACGCACTCGGTGTAAAAGATATACCTAGAAATGCCTGTCCAAAAGTCCAATTCTGGAACAGGGACAAAATCACAATTTCTGGTCAAAACGATGTCCGCCGTTGGACCCGCTTTGCACCAAACACGTGTCAAAGTCTATGGTCTCTAAAATTGTCAAACTACATGTCTACGGATTCAGTTTGAGGAGAGGAACTCAACGGTATGTCCAGTTTTGGATTCCGATGAGCCGTATACAAAATCGTCCGTTTGAGTGGGTCGCGGGCCCGCCAAAAAGGGTTTCGATTCGACCTTCTCAGAATCGAACCAAACTTGGCACACAGGACCAGAATTTTGATTCGGACCTGTTGGCGCAAGTTTCGTTTCGAATCGACGACTGTACAGAAGTTAGGGCAAAGTTTGCAAATTGGCGATACGGGGGTATCTTGACGGATACGGAATGATTTCGTCGCGCACACACGACGAAACTGAGTTCCGTCAGTTCCCACACTTCGGCAACGTCCATATGCGCCTTTCGATGCGTTTAGCGTGCGACCACGTCGTCCGGTTTGTCGGGACGCACGTCGTATCGGAAAAAAATTTCTGAAATTAACTATTCTAAGAACAGTTTTTCGCACAAGTTTAGCATTGATTTAATTCTTACACAGAAATCGAAATATAGATCTACAAGTTGCGTTTTAATCGTGGTTAGGTTAACTACAACTGCCTTCAATTAGTTCCTCGGTAATCCTAGTATTCTGTTCGAAAATCGGCTTCTAAGTTGTGGTTTTGGCATCCTCCTATTACAGTTTTTCGAACAGTTTTTGCTCAAGTTCGTGCAAATTTTTCTGCACGCTCTAGCGGTTAGTTTCCAATCTCCTTAGAGGGAGTCGAAGAGGGTTATGTTGTCTTCGTCTATGAGGTGGTAGTACAAAAAATCATGGAGAAATCGAAAAGATATTAGTTTCGATAATGGGGTACCTGTGAGCGGCGAAACAGAGTGTCCCCTGTTTCATGCGGTCGGCCGGCCTTCTCCTCGGCGGTGCGGCCATTGGCGACGACGCTCAGGCGACCAGGAAGGGGCGCGCGAGTGTCGGGGTGGCTCCTGAGGTCTCGTGCGAGTTCGGGGTGGGGTTTTCGATGGGAGTTTTTAGCAATAACCCTACTATGTGGCTAGGTTTATATATCAGGATTTAAATCCTTATTTAGGATTTAATCCGATTCGATTTTGGTTTGGATATGGGTAATTGTTGTGGAGAATCTCCTTAAAGATATGGAGAAATTTTCCTAGATTTTTAGGGTGAAGATTTGATGGGATTCAAATCTTAAGAATTTTCGTTCCCTTCTTTGCTCTCGGTTGAGCTCAAAGCTCGGGTTCAATGAGGCACTGTAGCAATGCTACAGTATCGACTTTATATATATATATATATATATATATATATATATATATATATATATATATATATATATATATATACACACACGTATACATTCACAAGAAAAATTCTATAAATTGTAAATAAGTACCAAAAATTTTGTAACAATTTTAGGCTATATTTAGTAGCAATTAAAATATCATACAACACAACACAATCATACATATTTTATATATATTTATATTTACATACATATGTACCAACTACTTCTTTAATTCTAAATAATATAGCAAATATAATTTTTTTTAAGTACTAAAACAGTAAAAAAAAATATTGGGGGTTTACATTCTCCGTGTTACTAAACCGGAGAATGGCATTCTCCGTGTTTCTAACACGGAGAATGGCATTTTTCCTGTGTTTTAACATTTGAATGACCATTCTTCGTGTCATTTAACACGGAGAATGATCATTCTCCGTGTAATTTAGCACGAAGAATGTCATTCTTTGTACTAAATTACACGGAGAATGGTCATTCTCCTACGTTTTAACACTGGAAATGGCCATTCTCCATGTTATTTAACATGGAGAATGGAGTTCTCCGTGTTTCTATCACGGAGAATGGCCTTTCTCCTACGTTTTAACTGGAATGACCATTCTCCGTGCTAATTTACACGGAGAATGGCCATTCTCCGTGTAAATTAAGACGGAGAATGTCATTCTCCGTGTTACTAACACAAATAATGGTCATTCTCCGTGTAAATTAAGACGGAGAATGTCATTCTCCGTGTTGCTAACACGAAGAATGCCCACCCTCATGCGAAATTAACATTCTTCGTATTCTAACACGGAGAATGGCCATTCTCCTGTATTTTATGGTCAGTTAAAACTTTGGAGGGCCATAACTTTTGACTGGAAGGTCGAAACGAGGTCCGGTTTGTCACAAAATGAGCATATCTTCGAGGAGTCTGAGATAAACTGCTTCATCGTTTGTCGGCCTTCTGAAATTTTAGAATCGCAAAAAAAATGATATTTGGACCTCTGTTTTAGCACTTTTGTCGTTTGTCTCGGTCTTTCCGAAATTTTCCGACGAGTTTTTGAAAATTTTTAGGAGAAAACTTAGATTCGAAAGTGAGCAGCGTATGGAAGAAGATGAATTATCGAAACGTTCTTTTTAAGAGTAGTTTCGTGAGTGTTTTTAATAAATTAGAAGGAAGGACGAAAAGGTCATTCGGAACCCTCTTTATATATTTTTTGCTAATTCTGGGCACGCGATGAAATGTTATTGCACGGTGGATTAATTTTTCATAAAACTTTTTCGTTTTTTGGACATTTCATAAAATTTTCCATATGAAAATTGGAATAACCGTAAATCGTTTTTCTCAAAATCAAAATTTGAATCGTTTTTATAAAAATCGAATAAAATCGAACCGAATTAGTTCGGTTCGGCTTTTTGTCGATTTGATTTCATGGGCCAATGTGCCGGACCTTCAATTTTTTTTAGCAAAATGAGCTTATTTAAATAATGTATTTTTTAAAAAATATGACATTATTGTATTTAGGAATTATTATATTACATAATGTGAAAAATATTAGTATATATAGATTGAGGGTATAGAGAGAGTGCTCAAAGAAGTACCGACAGAGAATATGAGAAGAGAGTGCGCTCAGTTAGTGTTACAAAGTATATGTAGATTGAGGATAGTTTGATAAATTACTAAATATAAATCGGTTTTCAATTCGGTTTGGTTACTCGGATCAAAAATCGAAAACCGATATTTCAAATTTTCAAGCCGAAAATCGAACCGATAATCGAAAAATTGAACCGTTTATCATATATCGATTCGGTTTTCGGTTTTCAACCGTTATATGCTCATCCCTAGTGTTTCAGACTAGAAATTTAAACCCGACCAGAATTGGCACTACCTTCCCACTGCTTTATACGAAGATTAGAGGACACAATGTGTCATCTCTACATCCCTCTATGACTATCGTTGTATCCGAGTCGTATCCGACAACCTCTTAATCAAAATCCTATTCCATCACCTTCTTCCCTACTTGATTTCCATTCCCCTACACCCTTCCTCAACCATCTATGACAATCCATCAGCCCACAATTCTACTGCTACCATCTCGAGATAGGACAACAATTCCTCGATATAGGACATGCGGTTCGTTTCATGGCAACAACTTCGTGCACTCGCCACATGACTTCTGATGCAAAATTTCGAGTCTAAATTGCAAATGACCTCTAGCCTAGTGGTTAAGAGAGATGCATGCGGCCTAAGTGGTCGGGAGTTCGAGCCTCAGTGGAGGCGAGTTCGCCACAAGTACCCATTGCTTCAAAAAAAAAATATATATATATATATCGAGTCTAAATCAACCAGGGGGTAGACCTAACCCCTCATCCTAAGAAAGAAAGGATATGCAACTAGTAACACAAATGGTTCGCGGAAAAAAATGAAAAGAAAATTTATTCCTTGTCATTTTTTTTTTACTTTAGTGAATTATAATTCTCATTGGATTTTCTTTTCGGTATTTGAAAATGCAAGAAATTTAAAAATAAAAGTGAATACTTAAAGTTGAAAAAGTGATTCCTTATTTGGATGGATATAATAATTTTTCTTCCATTGGAAATTACTTTACTTCCTACTCTTTGGCATCAAAACATAGAAAAGTAATCATTTCATTTTCCAACCTCATGATTTTCCGAGCCAAACGAGGCCGAAGTACTCTAGGGGAACTTGGAAACCAAACTAAGCAGACAAATTAAGGACAAGAATTAAAGTGGCATCCTAACGATGGTAGAGCTTGGGAGCAGATCTGTTAGTCTCTAATTTTCTTTTTTAATTTTTGATAAGTATGAAACTTTATGCACGCTGCATTGCATGCACTCTTTGGCTCACTGCCCCCAACTCTCACCATCACTATAAATAAAAAGAGACTAATACGCCCGTGTAGTCCGGTCCACTAATCTTTTGCCATCCAGCCATTGTCCCATACCTCTCCTCATTAAACATAAGAGCCACTCGAGTCGGTTGTTGTCACTAAAATATGTGTCCCATTTGTGTTTCTTTTTCTATGCATACATTTTTTTTATATTTTTTATTTAAAAAATTAGATAATTATGGATACAAAAAATTGTATGCATAGAAAATATGATATAATTGAAACATTTATTTTGAGGACAACAGATTTATCTTAGTAAGCAGTTGATAATTTTTTATTTTATTTTTTACGCGCTTTGCCGACTAATTGATTGGTGTAATCTAATGGAAGATATTTTGTTGGTAGATCCACATTTTACGGGATATAGTCCAAGTTAAGATTAGGACGTCTTAGTAGGTACCCGCGGAACAAACTAACGATAGGTAAGGAGCGTTACAACGGTCAAAGTTCAACTTTCTCCTCAACAGGGGTCACTCTCAGCTGGTATTATGTTGATGTTTGTTTGGAAACCCGAAAGGTGCGTCACCAACCCTAATTATAATTTTTTATGAGAAATTTTGAGTTGCATCCCACTTGTTTTACCATAATTCAAGATGCATCCCACTGAATTACCATAATGCATGAAATTTTTTACTTTAAACGAAAACCGTCAATGACTAACAGTCAACTCCTTTGACCACCTATTTAAGTGGGAGTGCATCTTGAATTATGGTAAAATAAGTGGGGTACAACTCAAAATTTTTTCTTCTTATTTATGTAGGTCAAAGGAATTGCTGTTAGTCATTGACGATTTTTGTTAAAAGTGGAGGCTTTTATACATTTTGGTAATTCGGTGGGGTGCACCTTGAATTATGGTAAAATAAGTGGGGGACAACTCAAAATTTCTCTTTTTTTATTTCATTGATGTAAGGTAGTCACATTGAAAAAAATGTCCTTTTATGAGCATGTGCAAACAGTTCGATCGTACAGAGTCTAAAATTTAAAACATTCTAAAAAATTTAACCTCCATATATATATATATAGGATCCGGATTCGAAACTCTGTCCGTGAAGCCCAGCGGGAGCCCGACGCCCTCGACCGTTGGATCAAGCATGCATGCACACGGCCCCACGCGTGTCTTCGATCCGTTGGTGTAGGAGGGCAAGACTTTGACATGGATCCGCGGACACACACAGGGTTGGCCCAGAGGGTTGGGTTGTCCTAGTCCGAGTTAGATTTGATTACCCTTTGTCATTGACTCCAAAAAATATATCAAAAAATTAATAGCGAGTGGGGTAGGCAGCATCGTCGAAGTCTCCTGTTCTGACAACATCGTGGAGCTCGGATTCCGAGTTCATCTCCTTGAGCTACTCGAGGCATTTCCAGTAGGAACTCAAAATAAGGGCATGGTATATTGCTAGTTCAACTAACATAGATGAGTTGTTATGGACCGCGGAGGCTCTATTAGCAAACATGTGGGACTTAGGAGGGGTTGCCCTGACTAGGGGGTTATCCAAGCCTGATGTCTTGTCCGGCTTATCCTAGGACTGGCCCTGCATACATACACACATTTTGAGAAATTACATTTTAGAATGTCAGAAAATTACAGAGTAGTTTAAAAAAAGTCTATTTTAGTATTTGTACATGACCCAAAAGTTAGAAACGTCAATTGTGAAAAAGTATGAAATTCTCACACTACATCCAGAAAGGGTCTTAGTACAGTATATTAGCATCACACAATTATGAATATGACTCAACAGCTTGTTGGGCCTATGATTTTCGAGTTCAACTGACTTGAATCATGCATAATTTTGCAGGGAAAAAAAAAAAGGCTAAATTTCAACTTGATACCCTCAACTATCCATGTTTTACAACTTGATACCCTAAACTTTCAAAATAGCCAACTTGATACCCTGAAAAATATATTTCCCAAAATGCCCTCCCCCCCTCTCTCTATTTCCCAAATCCCCCCCCCCCCCCCTCCCTCTCCGGCCGCCGCTGCTGCCCGCCGCCCCGCTGCCGCTACTGCTGCGCGCCCGCCGCTGCTGCTCCGGCCGTCGCTGCTGCTCCGGCCGCCGCTGCTGCTGCGCGCCGCCCCGCTGCTGCTGCTGCTGCACGCGCCGCCGCTGCTGCTCCGGCCGCCGCTGCTGCTGCGCGCCGTCCCGCCGGGGGAGAGAGGGGGGGGGGGAACGCCGGAGAGGGAGGGGGGGGGGGGACGCCGGAGGGGGAGGGGGGGGGGGGGGGGGGAACGCCGGAGAGGGAGGGGGGGGACGCCGGAGTGGGAGGGGGGGGGGGCAAGGGTATTTTTGGAATTTTTTGGATTTTAGGGTATGAAGTTAAAAATATTCAATAGTTGATGGTATTAAGTTAACTATTTTAAAAGTTTAGGGTATCAAGTTGCAAAACATGAATAGTTGAGGGTATCAAGTTGAAATTTAGCCAAAAAAAAATTTAGAATCAGCTTTTCAACTGTTCTGCTCCAAAATAAAATTAGGTTTTTTCTTCCTTTTTCTAATAAGTTACTACTACGAAACCATTTTTGGGACAATCTTCCTAATTTACACCGTAGTTTGAGCCCATCTATCAGTCTTGGACTGGTTATCTGGCCCATATTACTTGATCAAATTCCCAACCTCTACTAACCGTCACATTCGTGATATGTGATCAAATTGATACTCATCTGTCCGAGAGAGTGTAGCCCGTTGGGTACACCGGAGAGTCATGTGGGAATCATGGATGAGTATTCGGTTTATTCGGTTCCAACCGAACCGAATAACCGAAAATCGAATTGGACCGAAACCGAATAAGCAAAACCGAAACTGAACCGAATTGGTCAATAACCGAACCGAACCGAATTAAATCGGTTCGGTTTTCGGTTTATTCGATTTTTGGGTTTATTTGTGTTTTTTTTTTGTTAATATATATAATAACTAAATATACCTATATATATTTATTATATACCTATAGTATATACCTATATATATTTAGTATATACCTATAATTAATATATATATATATATATATATATATATATATATATATATATTTATATATATATATATATAAACGAAATTTTCTTATTCGGTTTTCGGTTTTGGACCGTAACCGAAACCCAAAACCGAAATCGAAACCGAATAAGAAAATTTAGTATTTTCAAAACCGAAACCGAACCGATTGTTTTTAAAACCGAACCGAATCTCTTATTCGGTTCGGTTCGGTTCGATTTTCGGTTCAAAATTGAATAATGCTCACCCCTAGTGGGAATGAACACTGTTCAAATTCTCCTCTTAACGTTGCTCGCCTTTTCTGAAAAAAGGACACCTGAAAAAATGATCTCATCTAGAAAAATTCTTCCATGTGCCGGACTCACTGTCGTCTAGTCATTGTCTTCCTAATAACAAATCTTGATTGATTGATGGTTGTATACGAAACATGGGAAATCTAAAGGTTGAGGAGGAATACTACATCGAGAGACCGGCACATAACATAATTTATCCTCATCTAGCCAGCACCAAAATGAAAAAAGGGACAGAATTTAGGTTTTAATACAAAATCTAGCAAATGTAAGCCCATACAACCATCAATCAATCAACGTTTGACGAAAAGCTGGGCCAGGCCCACTAGAGCTGGTACTATTCAATGTGATTATTAGTAATGCTTCAATTTTTCTCATTTTACCTTTCCTAATCAAATGAAAATAAGAAAAATGCTATTTGGTTTCCTCTAATGTGAGAGAGCTAATTTAAAAAGAAGAAGTTAATTTGAAAGATTATTTAAAAAACTAAAACATAACGTTTTTGTTAGCCATCACTTTTTAAATTAAATTTCTAAACCAAGGAACTATACTTGCTAACAAATATTTTACAATGTCTATGAATTTTCAAATTTGATTACCAAAATTAGTCTTAATTTACAAAAAAAAAAGTATAAATTTTATTTTCTGAAAACTCTAATAAATTGGAAATAGTTTTGGTAACTCACTTTGAAATAAACATTATAAAAAACCTCCTCGTAATTGCAATTCCCCTAAATTAACTTTTCTTTGAGATTAATTTTTAAATTAACTTGTTAATTTTTATAATTAATTTTAATTAT
The DNA here is from genome assembly GCA_029216955.1 of Iris pallida. Taxonomy (NCBI): domain Eukaryota; kingdom Viridiplantae; phylum Streptophyta; class Magnoliopsida; order Asparagales; family Iridaceae; genus Iris; species Iris pallida. Next base: position 2,089,829 of record JANAVB010003000.1, read on the forward strand.
TTTTGACCGATTTACCTATTTTTTTTAGAGATGTTGCATGTATTATCCTCTTGTCAGAGGGACCAAATAATATTTTTGAATTAATGAAACCTCTTTTAAGAAAAGATAAACACCCCTTAAGTCCATTTGCCTACAACGAAAAGTTGCCATTAGTCAAAATTACGAATTATGAACCCAAAGTACCTATGGTCGAGCCCATTTTGGTGCTTCTGTCTTCAAGCCCATTAAAACTTCTGATCAATTCCCTCCTTTAAATAGAAAAAAGGCCCCACTCAATTAGGGTTTCCTTCAACCTAGGGTTAGGGTTTCCGCCGAGCGTCCGAACCAGCAGCAGCAGCAATGGTAACATCTCCTCCTCCTCCTTTCTAAAATTAGGGTTAGTGTGTCCTCACCCTCCGCTCCTATCCTCACTCTACTACTACTTTTATTCGCAGCCGTCTCACAAGAGCTTCATGATCAAGAAGAAGCTGGCCAAGAAGATGCGCCAGAATCGCCCCATCCCCCACTGGATCCGCATGCGCACCGACAACACCATCAGGTCCCCCCCCCCCCCCCCCCCCCCCCCCCCCCCCCCCCCCCACCAAAAAAAAAAAAATCTTCGATTTCGTCGATTTTAGGGTTTTGTTCGGAAAGCTGGAATTTTTTATTTTTATTTTCAGGTACAACGCGAAGCGCAGGCACTGGCGCCGCACCAAGCTAGGGTTTTGATCGCTCCGTGGGCCGATCTCCATCGTCTACTTCGAATCTAGGGTTCGTTTGGCCTTGGGTTCTTGTTAGAATATGTAGTTGGTACTTATGATTCACTATCATTTGTGTTCCGAAATGATCGGAATATGCTTCCACTCGATTTCGACATTCCTCATTTTGTTAAAGATCTCGGACTTGTAGCTCACCATTGTTCTCGTTATGTGCGTTATGGTTCGTTAGTTACTTAATTAGCTGTTTCTATTATCACTCGATATGTCACTATTTTGGGATTACTACGAAATCATTGTACTACTGTACATTGAAGTAGTAGACGAAGAAGGATTTTGTGTTCCTAGGTTTGGTAGAATTGAGGGACTCCCATTCTTTGATTTCTAACCTTATTTAAGCTCTTGCATGTTTCGACCATACAGTTGACACACCTGAAGTTGCGTACCCATGGTTATGAATTTACTATCGTCTGTCTGGAACCAAAATTTTGTACATTTTGGATCGTAATTGGTTGTTCCGAAACCTCTTTTTTGGAAAATGTTTTTGGTGTCTTGCAGTATTATAAAAACTAGTAGTAAATCTAAAGTTGGTCCAAGTAGTACCTACTTTGTGTAAACGAATTTTACTGTGTTCTGTGGATACAAATTGTATTTATAAACATTGTCCAAGTAATTTCCACTCTGAGCAGACATTGTAGGATGATGTACAATCTAGGTAGCAGTCTCTCAAAAAATAGTACCATGTTGTGTCGAACAAATATTGGGCACAACCCGGACGCTCCACAATACACTAGAACACCAAAATAGGTGTTGTTTCCCTATTCGTGTCCCTACCGTGTAGCGCTGTTTCCACGTCAGTGCAACATAGATGTACATTGGTTCTTATCGTGCAATTTTATGGAAACAAATTACTTGTGATCTCAATTGAAGTAGCGAGTACATATTTTACTTGTTTTCTTACTTGCTAGACACTGGACATTGAAAACTACCACAAGACATATCACATTCATACATTGTACACATTATGTACGATTGCTGAATGATGCAAGAACTTTTCAATTCCAAGCAAGAATGTGAAAAAACTTCATAGGGATGGATTTTATACATTTTTGCATGCATATGTAGTTCCTGTGTTTCCGTCTTTGTTTCTATCAAGAAATTTGCTGTCATTTGAGATTCCGTTGGCTTTGATGCTATGCGATCTTAGTAAAATTTGTGGTTTCATCCCCCCCAAAAAGAGTGTATAATATAAAATAAGTATAGTAAGAATGTGTGCAGCAACTAAGCGCTCTCCTAAACGTCTTGGATAAAGCTACAGGATTCATGTCTGTCAATTCAGTTCTATCAAAGGTCTTACATCTTAAGTTAGCAATACCTCCATTCAGATTACCACATTGATCCATGTTTGTTTAGGTTGCTGGGTCTGGTTCGGTTGCGCTCAGTTTTCCTCTTCTTAGAATCTGCATCGTACTTTGCTTAGAACCTGCTTATCTCTATAAAGATGATATTAGTAAATGAATCTTCAAATTTCGATTCTAGTGGTTTATGATTTTATAGCTCATACCTACAATTTGCAGCCAAGCAACACATCAATCTTGATAAGGACACATGGATGTTCTATATGCCAACTCCCAAAATCCAAGCATGAAAACATGATTCTATTTGTTAGTTAATACGTTGAGAACTTACTGGGAATTAACTATTGTATTGTTTGTTAAATGTGCAACACTTAATTATAAACTTTTAAGTTAAAGGTGGAATTGCCCAAATGACTATTGGACACATACTAGCATGTATGTCAGTATCACTCACGGTCATAGATATTAGATACGACGTGTATTGACATGTTTATCAAGTCCTACATATTAGCAACTACATGTGCTGTCAAATGCAGAAGCTTGTGGAAAGTCTAATTTATAAGGTATTTAGAAGATAATTCTTATGTTGCTCATTTCTTTCAGCTTCCAATTATCATATTAAAGGATGCAAACAAATACATGATACTCCTATAAAATACTCTAGGTCATTTTTGCATTGTTCTTTCTTATATATTTAAAATATGGAATGATAAAATTGTGTATTGTTTCAACCAAGTCGATATAAACTTTCTGTGTATTGTTTCAACCAAGTCGATATAAACTCTCCACTCTAGAATTTTTGAATGTCAGATGTAGCTATAATGTTGGCCTCATTTCATCTCCTAAAATTAATCATACTAGTACATATGCGCTTCCATATTCATAGATTATTATTAGGAAGACTAAAAGACAGCTGGTATAATTATCTAATATTTATTAAGACAACTCAGAAAGACTAAAAGACAACAGTCCTAATTATTCTAAATTATGATTAAATTATTTTATATTTTTATTTAACCACAGGACAACTTAGGCAATTAACTTCAACAAATAATTTTAGTTAGTAAACATGCAACCGTATATTTGGAACGAAACGTGAAGCTGAACTTTTCCCGTTATATAAGTAGTATAGATAGGTTAGGAACAACTTGTTCAAAACTCTTTTACAATAACATCATGTTTAGGACAGCAAATCCTTCAGTACTTCATTTGATATGAAAATAGATCTTGTGTCTACATTTCTATGTTCTGAGGAATTTCTCCAAGCTCATATTTCCTATTCTCATCAACTTTCTTCAGTAACTTATTTCTTATATGCTACAAGCAAATGTGATAATGAGGATTGAGGACCAATAACTTGGTAGTAGGGATTCACCTAGAGTTACATTTGTGCACATGGGAAGTAGTACAATGGCATTTCCCTAATATGTATGGTTCTGCAAATTGATAAATGCATAACATTATGGAGGTTTATTATGAAGAGGGGTTTAGATTTGTGGGGAAGGTTGCTAAGGACAATTGATTGAACTATTGGTGATTGTGGAATCCAATTGGATTCGCCTTTCATAGGTTGGTGAAGACTGTTTTATGGGGGGCTAATTATATATAGTAGGCTTGATGGTTATAGTCCTATACCTATGCTATGTTCTAATGTTTTATGTTATGTTGCATATATGTATAAGACTAATCAATGGTTCAGATTTTGCTAGAATACAAGCATGTATCGATACATCCCATACATTTGCATTGTAAAATTGTGAAAGTCCTAATATGAACTACTGGATCAACAATCAATGGTTCAGATTTTGCTTGTATTGATACACACTTGTATTTAAGAATTTTCCATATATATATATTTAGTTCCAGATCTGCTCTGGTCAAGGCTGTTAATGACATGTCTAATATGCAGTATACTACATGTAAAAGCAAGCTTAAGCCAGACTTGTGTTCCCATTAGATCTCTAGATCTCTACCTCTGCACCTATGATCTTGCTTTTTATTGATTCACAATAAGCTCTGTTGTTGTGCTATTGCTTTAGTAATAGAAAGGTTGCATCTGTTTGCACTGCGTATCACATTTGACTAGTTGGATCTGTTTGCTACCACGTTTGAAATGTTGCATAAAATTGAATGGATGTTATGTCAGCAAGAAAGCTGTAACAAGACAATCTTGTGGTGTCTGTGGGTTAGATTTTATAATTACATAATAAAACTGTGCATGTTTATGACAAACTCGCCTGGGACTAGGTAAAATGGATGAGGCGACTTGGACAATGGTAAGTTTACTATCTGTAGAATGTGGCATACATTTGATGGAACTAGATTTCAAATAGCATGGCTTTTGAGAAAGAGAGCATATTGATAAGCCAGAGCATAATGCAACTTTGGGTACAAAAATCACCTAAATGAGAAGTATTTCAGTTCTGCACCATGTGGTGTTGTCGCACAATAATCATCATCTAAATGAAAAGTTATTGAAAAATAATTTTTATACATACAATTGTTGTTATTTTAAAGTGAGGTTATAGTTTAACGTAATCGAGAAGATGTGAACCCTCTAGTAGAAAAGATTCAAAAGAATGAATCATTCAAAAATTGACTAGAGCCTTCATCATTGGAGTAGCTATCCTTTGGGCGATCTGGAAAGCGTTGTGCGGGTATTTTCTGTAAAGAAGCTGAGTATCTTCAATTGTCTCCCATGCCCCGGCTGTTCATCAAAAATACTCGGCAGATAAATCAAAATGCTTATATGAGATTCAAAGATTGCAAAGTGATGTCATCAAGGTTAGCTCCTGGACACACCACACCAAAACAAAATAATTTATTTTAATATTTTTAAAACCTAAATCGAAACATTTTTTTTCAAACCTAATCGGATATTTTATTTTTTAGTTCTCATATCACAAAGATTAGTCTTATTGTGGGTAAAGTGCAACCAAATCCTTCTTAAGATTTGTCCCGTTAGAAAAATAAGATTCGTTAGAAAACTAAAACAATTAGACCCTTCCACAATTTATGACTCGATTAAAATGTTTCATACCGTTACAAATCGTCAAATTTTACTGTCATTAGCTGTTTAAAAATTTTTAAAAAAAATAAAATATACGCAAAATATCCTTCTTGGGGAGGAAACTGGGCAAAAATGAAAATATGAAGCAAAAAAATTTAACAAGAAATTTTTAAATGCAAAAATCATAAATCTAAAGATGGTTTGTTTGTACTTTACCCGTCTTATTATTACTCATCAGACTAATGTAAACGTACAGATGGATTCTTATGAAGGATGGCAGTTGTGGACATTTCTTTCGGGTAGACGTTGGTACAAGCCGATCGAATCTGGAAGAGTGGTTTGCCGAAGAAGATTGCTTTCGGATAGAAGTTGGTCCGACCGAGATGCCAAATGATGAGGATCAGATCACTCGTGGTGTACGTTGCAACAACCAACGGCATGAGACGATCACCGCTGCGTGTCACCATCGGGTTTTGCAGAGAGGTTACGTCGGACACAACAGTCACCAACGATAGGCCGAGAATATTCACACAACGATGTCCCGATCCATCTTGTATGGCTGGCTTGCTTCTGTTCCCGGTTAGCTCCTTAGGAAGTACCGTGTCGTGGTGTTTTCGGGCCGGTCCGGTCCGGCCCACGGTCCAAAGGCTGCGGGCCTGACCGGGTTCGGGCCGGTCCAGGACCGGCCCACTGTGTTTTGCGGTCCAGGCTAAGCCCGGTCCGGTTTTTCTACGATGGGCCCAGCCCGGCCCAGTGGACCGGACAGAATAGGGTCGGGCCGGTCCGGGCTTGGGCGGTTCGGGCCGGGTTAACCGGACCGGCCCGGTTTTTGAAAATTTTTATTATTTTTTTTTTTTTTTTTTACAGTTTTTTTTTTAATTTGGTTTTTTAATCATTTTCTTTTGTATTTCAATTTTAAAAATTTGTAACTTAAATGTTTATAAAATGTTTATACAAAATATTTATAAAATGTTTATAATTTTATGTTTATACAAATGTTTATAAAATGTTTATAAAATGTTTATACAAAATATGTTTATAAAATGTTTTCTTTTTAATACAAATGTTTATAAAATGTTTATACAAAATAGGTATATAAATGTTTATAATTTAGTAATACAAAAATGTTTATAATTTAGTAATAGTTTGTAATACAAATGTTTATACAAATATATACAAATGTTTATACAAAAATGTTTATACAAATATTACAAATATTTATAAAAATTTATAAAAATTTTAAAAAAATATTTCTCCCTCTTCCTTTATCCGGGCTTGGGACCGGCAAATGCTTGTTTGGCATAGGCGGAGTTAAAAAATATTTTTTTTTTTAAAGTAAAAAATAGTTTTTGAAAGTATAAGTTAAAAATTTTGAATAGTATAAGTTAAAATTAAAAATTTGAATAGTATAAGTAAAAAAAAAATAGTTTTTGAAAGTATAAGTTAAAATTTAAAATTGAAATGTATAAGTTTAAACGTACATACCTGATACCTTGCACCGTAGCCTCATTGTTGGGAGGAAGATCGGGAAGCCGTAGAGCCGGAATGGAGTTGGGGGGGAGATCGGGAAGCCGTAGAGCACCGGGGAGGGAAAGTCGTAGAACACCAGAGCACCGGGGAAGGAAAGCAGTAGAGCACCAGAGCACCGTAGAGAAATGTAGAGAATTTGTGAGGAATGAGTTGTGTTTGAAAAATGGAATTTTTGGACTATTTATAGAAATTTTTTGGGATTATTTTGGTAATTTTAGGCCCAAAATGACCAAAATACCCCTCCCAACGTTTTAATAACGGCTATATGGGAGGGGTATTTTGGTAAAAGAAACCCCACCCCCCCCCCCCCCCCCCCCCCCCCCCAACGGTCAAATGAGTGAAAAAAAAAAAAAAAAAAAAATTCCTCCAACGGTCGGCTGGAGCTGGACCGGTCCCAGCGGGCCGGGCCGGGCCGGTCCAACCGGGCCTTAGCGGGCCGGGCCTCCTTTTTTAATAATAAAAAAAAAAATAAGAACGGGCCGGGCCGGGCCCGGGCTGGAGGGGGGGGGGCCCGACCCGAACCGTATGGGAGGGGGGGGCCGGGCCGGTTCGGGCCAACAGCGGGCCGGTCCGGGCTATTATGGGGGCGGGCCGGTCCGGTCCACGGGCGGGCCCGGACTAGACCGGCCCAGATAACACCACGAGTACCGTGTCTTCCTACTTAGATCTTACATCGAAAACAATAGTACAATAAATGGTTCCACTCATGATCCATGGAATTGATTTTTCCTCCTCCTTTCCCAACATTTATTACAAAAATTATAACAAAAGTAACCATGTGCTATTGTTTATTTTACCATTAATGTTATTTTTCATAATGTTAATTTTATTTTAAAAGGCAAGGATATTATTGGAACATTGCTATATTTTTGCTTTCCTTTCATGCACCAACCAAACACTGTAAAGAAAATCAAATGGTCTTTCCTAGGTGGTTTCCTTGTTTTATCAAACAACGAAAAGGAAATGTGAAAGGAATCCTACTTTTCCATTTCCATGAAAAATACAAGGAAATTCATTTCCTTTCCGTGAACCAAACGAGGCCTCAGAGAAGGAAAAATGAAGAAAACAGGAACAGTTGGCCCATTCAAGAATAATTTAATTTAATATCCAAAGATAATCTTGAAAAGAATAAGCAGCACTCAAGGATCTCGCAGGGACCAATGTTTCTCAAAAGAATTTAAGTGAGTTGAATGGTACTGGTCTTTGGCTCTTGTACATCCAGATTAATGAATTCAAAAGAGATCTAAATTTCATGTATAATATCCAAAAGGAAAGCAACTTCATTTCATGTTTATGAAGTACCTACCAGTTTCGTCTGCTTCCATGAAGTCAATTCAGAAGGGAGAACAGTTGCATCAGAGGAGATCACGGCATGGGCCATTAACTTCCCAAGCAAACCATGGTAAAGAAGCCCTCTAGCACCTAGCCCCCCAACCAACCAGTAGTCGCACCCAGACCTCCCTTCAACAAGATCATTCACACAACCCAAAAGCGGCAGCGATCCCAGAGGAGTTAGCGGCGGCATGGCCCGCAATCCTGCCCTTGCTCCTGCCAATTCCCATCTATTTATAGCCGGATAGACTGTGGACGCCTTAGGAAGCAGTTCTTCGAAAGCCTTGGACAACTCCTCTGGTGTAACTTCCGACGAGTAGTTTCTCGAGTTCCAGTCCCATGTTGATCCCATCAAGACACTTTGAGGCCCCTGGAACGCAAGCCATGCATCAGACAGTATCGAGGGGCTGTCATTAGGATACTCACCACTGCAGCAGAAAGAAGACACAAACGAACTCAGAGGAAATATAAATGACTAAACTCAAATAAGAGTTTCCTCCTAATTAGAGAATATGTATGGGTGACTAGAGGTCATCACTTATTTCCTTTCTGTATTTTCAGTCAATTGTTTTGTATTACACATGGATCCACTCAAGTATAGCATGAAATGGCAGGTGTTTCATGCATAACAAGATTTTGTGTATCCCTCTTCGGAGAGCCATTACATTTGTTTCTACACATGGAGCAGCACACATCTCATCAACAAGTTGGTTGTTGAAATTGTTTCAAGCCAAACTGCTAGGTAGCAAAGTTTAACAACACTCGTCTTACTATGTGAGAAACGTTCGATCAGGCTTGCAGGATCTAATCCATACCAAGTAGTGCACCATGATGGAATCCTACCCTAGGATCATCTGAATGTTAAAGGTTTTTTTTAGGTACGAGTCCTTGAATCTCGTCTACTTCGACTTAGGTCCTATAGATCTTGTTATTTGCTTACTATGTCCCCCAAACTATAAGCTTCACTAGAATTAAAGGACTGATAACTATATATGCAGGTCAGGCCGGGCCAGGCCGCCGCAGCAGCCCGCCAACGGCACGGCGAGATGAGACCGCAAAGGATGGAATCTGTGCCAGTTGTCAGATTAAAATTTAATTGGCAGGGGACTGGGTCAGGTTGCCCCAAATTCGAATCAGGGCCGGGCCAGCATGGGTCCATACATGAGCCAGTCGCGGCAGAGCCTACCCCGGCACGGCATGGCCCGGCCTATAGGCACAGATGCCCACCGACATGGCACGGATATGGTTGCATGTGAGAGGAGAGGGGGTGGGGGGAGGCATTTTTCGTCTTTCCACATTATATAACGATAATACAGCCGTTTGGAGGTTTTTTGGTAAAAATACTCCCCAAATTAATTGCTTGTAGGTCTATTATGCGGTTATTTTGGTCATTTGCGACTAAAACAACCCCCAACAGCCATATAACGGCTAGATAGAGCGGAAAATTTTATAAATGGCTATCGTACTCTAATTCTCACCACACCAATCTATTATTTCCTCTCTAAAATCTTCATCACTACTATCACTCCTAGTCTTTGTTCTCTTATCTAGCTTAGCTACTTGCGGAATTTGCAGATCGAGAAGTTTTTAGCCCTCGACTTAACCAATTGGGAGGGAGGTTTACTTGAAATATGGATAATCAACAACCACAACCACAAGGAGCGCAAGGCCTATGGGCATCCATACTCGGTTGTGCCGAGGGCACACTGGGCAAGGATGAGGCCCGAAATTTTTGGGCTGGGTCGGCCCAATTCGACCTGCACATCTACTGATAATCCATGTTAAATGAACTAGAATCTCCATTAATCCTAATAGTGAAATGTTTTGACTGTTTTGCCCCCCATTCACTCTTTAATTTCCTAAATAATGCCATGATTTATTATTCATCACATTACTTTGTAACCCCTCTCTCCAAACCACGAAGACTAACATCCTCCCATAACTAGAGGTGTGCAGCATGCGGTTCAACAGAAAAACCAAATTGAATTAGACTATTGGGTCTGATTTATAGGGAGACGGTTTGGCTTGCAAATTGGGATTTGTAAAAAATGCAGCTTTGTGTTTCAAATTAGGGTTCTAGAAAGACAGATTGGTTCAGATCTCACAAAATAACAGTTCTATCTTCCGTATATATACCTATCTATATAAGTCTACCCCTCCCCTAACCCAACATCAACCAGACCTGCCCACATCCGCCCCTCCAATCTCAACTCTCTTGACTTGTGAATCTCCCTCCCTCTCAGAACCTAGCTCTTTATTAGAATGTTTTTGAAGTCATGACTCAACTTTAGTCTTTTTACTAAAAACACTGAGGTTGGCAGTTAAGACCGAATTAACCGAACTATTCGATATGATTCGGTCAAATACAGTTTTGAGATTATGTGTCCTGGTTCAGTTCGGTGCTGCGTGCTTTGGCATTAAACACAGTTTTGAAAAGTATGGTCCTATTTAACTGAATAAACTGAATGAACACCCTTACTCATAACACCCACTACTTCATCTTTGAAAACTATGGTTCTATTTAACTGAATAAAGTGAATTTACACCCCTACTCATAACATCCACAACTTCATCCTCTTCTTCACCCTTCACTCTTGCCAACATAGTTCATGCATCCAAAGACACCAGCATCTCCTCCACCACCCGCTCTCTTCCCTTTCCACCCTCCCACCTCCTCCTCACCTACCTCTGCCATCCTTGTCCTCCAATATAGATCCACCTACCTTCCTTGTGTCCATCATCCCCTTCCACTGCGTTCATCTCCACACACTCTTCTTATAGTACTAACCAATAGTCTTTTATCATTTTGGTTGGTGCTACCCAAGGGTTAACTTACTTTAACATGAACGAACGCAAACAACCTCTTCGTAAGTTTATAATTTGAGGACACTCTAAGCAGATACAAGATATACGGCACCTAAATTGAAGTGGGGAAGATTTAAGGGACGTGTATCTTAAAAACCCAATATTCAAGCCCATTTCACTATGTAATTATATCCCTTCCACTATCTAGTTTTTATATACTATATGGATGATTCATTAATGAAGAAATATACACCTTATATATAATACATATGTATAGATAACTTGGATTTCAGTCAAGGCCCATCATCTATTTTCCTATAGGGAGGATCCTACCATGTAGGGTTAGACCACTCAAATAAACTGAAACAATGATTCTTGATAATGGTGATACCTTATATCAAGGTTTGGCAGTTGGAGTTGCGCAATTACCCCTCTGCATGTCCTAAGCGGCAGCTTTCCCTTGAGCTCTAGTAGCGTGTTGTATTTAGCTCCAAGGCATACAATTACGGCATCATACTTGCCTGTGCACCCTCATATAAGCAAGAAGATAGAGTCAGGATATGGATAAAATGCTATCATACTTCCATTAAAGAAACTATTATAACTTGACGTTATAAGAATGAACTGACAATATTCTCAAATACCTCATCCTCTGCAAACTAAATTTATTGTCACTTCTTCAGCATATTGTCAAGTATGAAAATCCAGCAACAAACTGACAGTATCCACAAGACAATCATTTAAGATCATTTCTGGAACATAGGGCTTCTTATTCATGTGCAAAAATGGGAGCCTGACCAGTAATTTAACCAGAAGCAGAAGTGAAGCTTCTGGCGAATTGTAAGACACAAGTACCATGCCTGAAACTGCTGTGGCTTCAATTCTTTTTCCCCCATTTCTCAGAGCTTGCATAGTTCTGAGTTGGCAACTCCTCCATTTGATTTAAGCCCTACGTTGGGAGAACGCTTGGATGACGATGATGATTCCAAAGTCACACTTCAGGGTGGGATAAGGTTTACACTTTTACTTGTGGTTCATGTCATTTCGAGTCTGGTCAACTTTGACTAGATGGGACAAGAAAGGCTTAACCATGCTCATTTCTCGTAGTGTACGTGTCGTTGTCTGCCAATAACATTATCTTAGTTGATGAGATTGAGACTAGAGGAAGATTAATTGCTAAGGTAGAAATAAGGATAAAATGGCCATATCTAGAGTTAGAACTCATAGGATAAATGGGATATAAAGATGCAACTCTGGAAGAACTACAATAGTAAATGAGGTAGAAGTTGACATATATAGCCAAGGCTATCTATGAATATCCATCGTCCTTGCTTAGAATTAATGTAAGCATTGTGGGTTCTGTTCATAATTAAAGCAGGATGGTTGAACTGAAGTCCTGCTTCTGGGATGCTGTTCGGCTGTTGTATATAGGAAGCAAAACAGGTCATGCTCTATAAGTCAAATATTGGGAATGATGTTAAGATGGATAAGTGGCCACAAAGTAATTGAGTGGAAATGATGCACTGACCGAAAGTTATGTGACTTCAATTGAGGATAAGATAAGGGTAAATGTTTCATATATAGTTTTGTCATTTGCAGAGACAGCTACAGCCAAATGCCTCCCTTATGAGTGATACGATCATAAATGGAGTTACTAGGACTAAGACCAAAAGGAACATGGATAAAGGCTATAAAAGAGGATATCCTGGACTCTAATATTTTAGATGAGATGGCCATTAATAGAGCTGAACTGAAGAAAAGTATTCAAGTAGCCTCCACACAATTGTGCAACAATGATTTGCAGTTGTTCTTGATCTCATGTTCAACTTCATACATGCAATATAATCCCTGATGAAAACCATCCCATTTAACATAATAAGTAGAGTATAGCTGAACAAACATAAGCGGTCCATCCCATTTAAATGCTAAAGCTAACCCAGCTTGGGTATGCTGTATTGAAGTGTCAAAAATGATTTCAGAAGCACCACCTACCACAAAATTATGTAAAACGTGATAGAAGATCTACTTGAGCATCCATGAAAGCACCTGAGAAACTACAATTCGCCCAACATCGGCATGATGGGTACTTTTGCTAGTTCCGCAAAGTTGGGTAAGGGGTATTATTGTGTCTCAGGCAAAACAATCCAAAGGGTAGGCACCACTTTATATGCTGTCATTAATAAAGAATAGACAAGATCTTCTCACAACCTACATGTCCTCCATACGAAGACTTTTGCATGCATGCCTAATAGATAAAGCTAAGACATGACAGCATTATACAACAAATAATTCAAATAAGAACATGAATGAAAGGAAATGCAGAGGAATAATGAAAGGAAATGCAGAGGAATAATGAAAGGAATGAGAGGAAACTTAATAGTAATAAGCTCTATCATCTTGCTTTCTTTTGAATATTCTCTAGAATGACACAGCCCAAAGCCCTCCAACCAACAGCAACATCAATAACCACCGTTACAAATGGTCACTCACCTGTAATTTCTTCTCTCAAGCACCACCATCAACATTGTTTGATCATTATCTCTCATGGATCCCTTTTGGTCTCTTGTTCCAGAAAAGTCTCTTGCGAGTCTAACATCGTCAATGCATTCAATGTGTTGGACATTTGGACGAAAAAGAGAAACTTATTCCCCAGCTTGTCCCCTCCCAGCTCGAGTTACTTTGGACTTAATTGTAAAACTATGTCCACTGGCAATACTCAATATTGAGCTGGGCACTATCAATATCAGAAATTCTATGATTGGGTGGCTCTTCAGCAAGGGGATCAAAACATCCGTGAGTTCTACTCTAATATTATGTGACTATTGGACTTAGCTTGCAACATCGAAGACACCTGCTTTATTCATTTAGCCCCATATGTCTAGGTTCTCAAAATCACTACGATATGATTTTATGATGTCTTAACTATTTATTCGGTGATCCAATAGTTTTCCAGTTTTGTGCTTATTTGCTTGCTCTCTTCATCACCCTCGCAACAGGAGCACATAGGTGCATAATAAATGCATAGTAATTCTCACAATGACTAAAGGTTTTGGAGAACGGTGAAGAATCAACACGGAGAACTTAGCGAAGCTCCAACAAGATCTAGACTTATGTCTCTATGTAATGGAATATATTTCCTAGGGTTCTTATTTTTTTCTTTCATGATCCATACATGATAAGATGGATGAACTTACATTCCACCCCTATGCTTAATTCCAAATTCCACCTTTGATGTTTTAAACTAGGAAGCATGCATACTCAGAAGTCAAAGTTGTGTCCATGTCACTTCATGTAGGACACGGTACAGACACTCTAGAGTACACTAGGGCATACCAAAATTTGGCTTTGTGTCCGTATCGCATGTTTGAATCATGTCGTATCTGAGTAACATAGGCCTGTCAATGGTAGCTTATTGGTCGGATATTGGCAATACCATATCCGAACCATTAACTATCGGATATATCCGATAACTATCCGATATCCGATCGGATATACGTTTTGGCTACCATATCCGTTACCGATAATTTTATCGGATATCGGATAATATCCGAATCAATAAGATTACTAAAAAATACATACAACAAGAAATTCTCCACACAAGGCTCATACATAAACTGGAGGTATGCACCTTACAGGAGCTTTGCCTCCAGGAAGGCTGATTTCTAAATAAAAATGCCATGGCAACCTAGAAACTATTCCAGGCTAGACCTCCGGACATTATCACGGTCACCTTGCCTAAATCTTGCACAGCCTGGCCAAAAGACCTAGCCGAAAGCATGCAACCGCAACAATTCTGTTGATGACCAGTTGGGCAGTCGCAGCCCCGCGATTATGTTCCCTTCTTGTATGCAAATCCAAGCTAGCTGCAGAATAATCAACACACTGTAGTTGACATTTAGTTCATAAAATGGCAAAACACACGGCAAGATAGATTCCTGAGAGCCTCCGCCGAAACTCGAAAAAGAGTTTTTAGGGTTGCAACCTTCCAGACTTCAGTCCAGGACGGACTGCTCACTGTTGGGGCCGCTCATGGGCTCCCCCGTGATGGGCTGGCTGAATTATAAATTTCTGAAAGCCACATATTTTAAATTTATTAAAAATTTTAAATATTATTGGTTCGGATTTTATTGGTTCGGATATGGCACTTACCGTATCCGTGTCCGATATCCGATAAATATCCGATAAGATATCCGAATCCGTATCCGTATCCAAAATTTCGGATATTATCGGTTCGAATACGGATCGGATACGGATTTTCGGTCAACCATTGACAGGCCTAGAGTAACATAGGTTTTTAAAGGCAATCACAAAGGCTGCAACGGCCAGCAGTTATTTTGGCCTTCGGCAGCGGACTAGCGCCTAGGATCAGATGCCTATGCCTACTATTGTACCCTACCTAGGCCTAATAAGTAATAACACACATAAAAAAAGGGTCAAACCATTTCTAGCAAGTTCCAACTTATATCTGCATGATGCTAGGGTGTGCTTCCTAAAATGCTAACTATATTTGCATACAATTTTTTTAGTTGAAACTTTTGGATATCCAATAATGTTGGACTTGACGAAGATGCATATTTAGTTGAATACTTCACATCAAAAGACCCATACAATATTTGAAATCAGGAGCCTTGTCAAATCTTTAGTTAGAGGAAAAACATGTTCCTGTTTATTTTGGCCTTCGGCAGCGGTCTAGCGCCTAGGATCAGATGCCTATGCCTACTATCATACCCTACCTAGGCCTAATAAGTAATAACACATAAAAAAAGGGTCAAACCATTTCTAGCAAGTTCCAACTTATATCTGCATGATGCTAGGGTGTGCTTCCTAAAATGCTAACTATATTTGCATACAATTTTTTTAGTTGAAACTTTTGGATATCCAATAATGTTGGACTTGACGAAGATGCATATTTAGTTGAATACTTCACATCAAAAGACCCATACAATATTTGAAATCAGGAGCCTTATCACATCTTTAGTTAGAGGAAAAACATGTTCCTGTTCATATTTAGTCACATTATCAATAGACAATATCTCGGTTCCTTAATCCTGAGATGAAACCACATAATTACTGGAGGCCTACCTGCAAGTTCATGGAAGCTACTAACTGACAATCTGTATAATTTCATTTCTCTTTCTTCACAATCTGAAGCAGTTGTTCCCTCTGTAAAATTTAAGCACGCCAGAAAGAGTGCCTATACAGTAAAAGAGAAGGTCAGAAAAGAAAAGGTAGGGAATAGTATAGACATAATTACACAAGATATAAATTTCCACACCTGAAGATATTTTTTCGGATGGATATTCATGGCTTGTGGCATATATATAGCAGAATTAAATGGCACGTGTAGATTAGGTACACGACAATGAGCAGCATCCCCGTCTAGGACTTCTAGAGTGCAACTTTGGAGGCAATTCTGAGCATTCTAGTCACTTAAAGAGGCAGTTGGATAATTAGAATTTTGCGTATTGCACGTGGATTAGAAATTGTGATACCCCATGGTTAGCAATGTGCAAGGAGAATATACCTCCTTCAAAATCTCGGCATTCTTCTCCGTGGTAGCAGGTCTTAAGATGCCCCTAAAAGTTATTTATAGCACAGGTCAGCAACAAGAATTAATAGGAAAATTATAGCAGCTAAGCTATAACAGTAATCCAGACAGTTGTGGAAGATAGTGACACTTGTAAGACGTAAGGGCAGTTCAAAGCCACAGATTTTTCATAATAATAAAATGTGTATGCTTCGTGACTCCGTCCACTCGTCTCTTAAACTTGATGAAGTGGATTACATATTAAGATTCTGTTTGTAAAATTTCTTGGCATGCTAGTTCAAGCTATAGTTCATAATTGAATCAGTTCTTGGACATTTTTTAAGCCATAAAGTAACCAACTTATACCTTCTTAACACAATAGGTTTATCAAAATTGAACGATGAAGCATCCAGGGTCAAACCCTTTGCTTGCACTGCTCCTTCTGCTACCGTTAATAGCTTTAAACACTCTTTCCAGCACTCGCCACCTCTCCATAGAACCTTAGCTGCTTAGCAAAATAAAACATAGATTAGAGAAGTCAGTTTCACATAAAATAACCTATAATTCTATACAACAACACAAACCCTTATTCCAAATTCTTGTTTCATCTACATTTAACTCCTAACTCCTGCTGTTGATGTCTCCTGGACCATTTCATCAATTTTTTTCTGTCTTAACTTCAACTGATGCCATGCCTAAACTTCTCGCTAATCCTGGCAATCATTTTAACATTTTGATTTTTATAAAGAGTGTGTTGCATCGAGGAACTGAGGAAGCTCTAGATATATCAAGGACGCTTATAATTTCAAACATTTCCCCCCACCATTTGGAAATGGGGTTTCAAGTTTTGAAACTCCACTCAAGTTAACTAAAGTTTAGAGAGATTTTTTGAACGTTTGGGTATGGGTTTTTTTTTTTTTTTTTTCCCCCTTTTTCTTTCTTTTGTTTGTTTCATGTTTTGAAGACATGAAACTACGGAACTTTAGTCAAGAATGGAGTTCCACAAAAATTCACTTGGATTCAAGTTCTGCTAGCTCCAGTCTTGATGGTGTTTTGGAGTAAGATGTAGAGTTTTAAAACCCCAGTTATATATTCAAAACTCCGTTCCGAAACGCCCTGCTTCAAAAAAAAAAAAAACTGATTCTCCCTAATCTGCGCATTTTGTGCCATGTCCAATATAATCCGTGACGTGACAAAATATTTGGTTCGACAACAAAATTTAAGATTGCAAAATAAAGAATTCATCAGGCAACATTTATCAAGACCTTTAGGGGAGTAAGGATGAAGGAGTCCTCCAGAGGCGCCGGACGCGCCGCCGCCCACCCCGACCTCGTCGTAGATATCTACGCATACGCGGGACTCCCTCGGAGAATGCTGCGAGAGAGACACAGAGTACAGTCAATTCTCGGTCCAATTTCCAGGTGTAAAAAATGAGAAGAGGAGAAGCAGAGTAGGACCTTGAAGAGGTGCCAGGCGACCGACAGCCCGGCGAAGCCGGCGCCGAGGACCGCGTACCGCGCTGGAGCGGTCCTCTTCTGGGAGCACGAGATGCGGCGCTTGGCCGAAGGAGAGGAGATGGGGAATGGAGAGGGGGCGGGAGTGGAGGAGGGGCGGGAGAGGAAGGGTGGGGTGATGTGCTTCCTACCATTAGGGTTAGGGTTTGGGATGGGAAGGGGAAGAGGAGGTGGAGGGAGGCGAAGGGCTGGCGTCATCAGCTACGGTGGCGGTGTAGTCACTCACCCCCCGCCTACCGATCGGGTCTGAATATTTATAGCAACTCCAACCACCGTGCTAAATTTAGCTAGCTAATTTGGAGTGTCTTCAAATACTGGCTATTGTTTTTCTAAGGGCACCACACTTTTTTACTTGGGGCTATCCCAAAAATGTTAAAAAAATTTACAAATTTGCCATCCATTTTTTTACTTGGGACTAGTCCAATTTTTTCCAGCAAGTAGGACTGCCAACTTGCTGGCAGTCCTCGGAGAAAAAGAAGAAGAAGAAGGAGGAGGAGGAGGAGGAGACACGGCACGTCCATGTCTAGATCTCCAAGGCCTCCATGCCGACGGTGTTGACATTGAGGCGACATCACGTCAGGACTCGCACGCCGACTCCTGTGCCGCCCTACCTCCGTGTCGGCTCCGGAAGTGCCGTGGCTGAAGCCCCTACGACCCACGCATCGCTTACTCCGGTGAGCGAACCTCTCCCTCTATTTTCTTCTCCTGCTTGCTTTTTCTTCTTCTCCGGAAGTGCCGTGGCTGAAGCCCCCACAACAACTTGAGTGGGCCGGCAATGAACGACCAGTGCCCCGAACCACATCGACAAGCGCCGAGGAGGAGGAGGAGGAGGAGGAGGAGGAGAGAGGAGAGGAGGGAGGCGGCGGCTGGAGGCGGAGGAGGAGGAAGGAGGCGGCGGCTGGAGGAAGGAGGAGGAAAGAGAGAGGAAAAAATTCTAAGTTTGGGATATCTCCAAGTAATTTTTGAGATGCCCCCAGTAAAAGTTCCTCAAACTTGGACTGTCCCCTAGTAAAATGACGTCCCCAGTAAAATGTGCGGTGCCCCTAGAAAAACCCTTCCACAATGTTTATTTCTATTTTTGGGTTTATAGCAATTCTATGTGTTCAATATTTCTAAAATAACATGGTGGACGAATTTTCCATCTTCAGTTAAACACACTACTATCCATTAGACAATGGACATTTTTCATTCCTACTACTACCCATTAGACAATGGACATTTTTCATTCCTATTTTCTTTTTTCAAATTCTTTCTTTGCCCTGGACAGCACACGTGCTACAATGGCCGGAACAAAGGGTCGCGATCCCGCGAGGGTGAGCTAACTTTGGCATTATGTTATAAATCTGTTTTCATCCTACTTAGCAGAATTTTTACATATAAATTATATAAAAAAATAATTTTCAAAAGTTTTAAATTTTTATCCTTCGTGACAAAAAGATCAATTTAATGATTTAGTTTGGAAGTAGGATCCAATATTAATTTGAGAGAGATAATTTTATGAGAGATTTTACATGGAGAAATCTCATAGAATTTTTTTATCCTATATCAGCGTCATATCATAAAAATTGGAATAGAAATACATTATTGGAGGAAAAAAAAAATTCATAGAAACCCTTATTGGAGATGGCTTATGTCTCTTTTAGATTTCTTTTTTTATGTAGACATGTGAGTCCCTTGGGCCACTAATTAGGTTTTTTTTTCCCCTTAATTTGTGTGTCAAAGTTTATGTTGTTTGTGTCTATAATCTTGAATTTTTTTATACTTTGTCTTGATATAGTTTATTTTTACTTGAGTTTCGTTCAAATTTTGATCTCCATTTTTCTCTCAATTTTCATGCAACCTAGTTTAGTTTATAATTTGAATCATTGGGCTCCGAACATCGAACAATATGTGTTCGAACAATATGTGTTCGTGTCTACAAATTTGTCTCAGACCAACGAGTTCGATCACAACTGGCAATGAACCAATATCACAAGTTAGCACAAATATCACTAGTTACATACAAATATTACAAATTAAGTACTATTATCAGATCATAAGTTAGGTATAAGATAACATGATTCAAATGCTAATGACATCATGATTTTTTTTACTTATAATTTTTTTACTATCCAATTTGTAAATTATAATTATCCGATCCATACTATAGCCAACCCAAACTAACCTTAACGTGAAACAAACCTGACCCAAAGAAAAAAAAAAGGTATTTTTAAAAGAAATGAAAAAGAATGAAAAAAAATTCTGGAAATTGCTGAGAAACCCAATTTCGGGGTGGACTTTTATGAAATGCCCACCCGCTGCATAAGTTTTATGAAATACCCAGAATTAAGTATTTTCACGTTAAATATTCCAAGATTCCCTTTTAGATGCCACCCGCTGGGAAATGCTATTTTTATAATACCGAAACTACCCCTCCGCGCGAATTGGTCATCTATATGTATTTGAATTCAAAAAACTCAGATCTGGATTGCGATTTTCGTCTTCTTCTTCTTCACGGGAAATCAGAATTCCATTGCTCTCATATTCAGCAGAGATCGCAAAAATCGTTCGTAGTTCGGTGTGTTTTTCTTCAGTCGAACTCAGATCATCGCTCGTCATCATCATCACCATCATCATCATCTTCATCGTGGAGACATTTGAAGTTTTTCGACGATTAGGTCAATTGTGGAGAGAAGATCTTTCTTCTTCTTTTCCATAAGAATTATCATCGTTTTGAAAGAAGAACGAAACTCTTTATTCATGAAAAAACTAAATTAACGTTTTAACACTGTAAATGACCATTCTCCGTGTAAACTAACACGGAGAATGCCATTCTCCGTTTTATTTAAAACGGAGAATGCCGTTCTCCGTGTTTCTAACACGGAGAATGACTATTCTCCTGCGTTTTAACACTGAAATGACCATTTTCCGTCTTAATTAGGACGGAGAATGCCATTCTCCGTCTTATTTAACACGGAGAATGACATTCTCCGTTTTATTTAACACGGA
The DNA here is from genome assembly GCA_029216955.1 of Iris pallida. Taxonomy (NCBI): domain Eukaryota; kingdom Viridiplantae; phylum Streptophyta; class Magnoliopsida; order Asparagales; family Iridaceae; genus Iris; species Iris pallida. The sequence goes on from JANAVB010003000.1 coordinate 2,110,588, forward strand.
GAATGGCATTCTCCGTGTTTCTAACACGGAGAATGGTCATTCTCCTGCATTTTAACACTGGTATGACCATTCTCCGTGATAAATTACACGGAGAATGGCATTCTCCGTGTAAATTAAGACGGAGAATGGTCATTCTCCGTTTAATTTAGCACGGAGAATAGCTATTCTCCGTCTTAATTAGGACGGAGAATGTCATTCTCCGTTTTATTTAACACAGAGAATGACATTCTCCGTTTTATTTAACACGGAGAATGACATTCTCCGTGTTTCTAACACGGAGAATGGTCATTCTCCTGCATTTTAACACTGATATGACCATTCTCCGTGATAAATTACACGGAGAATGGCATTCTCCGTGTAAATTAAGACGGAGAATGGTCACTCTCCGTTTAATTTAACACGGAGAATGGCCATTCTCCGTCTTAATTAGGACGGAGAATGCCATTCTCTTAACACGGAGAATGGCATTCTCCGTGTTTCTAACACGAAGAATGGTCATTCTCCTGCGTTTTAACACTGGAATGACCATTCTCCGTGTAAATTAAGACGGAGAATGTCATTCTCCGTGTTACTAACACGGAGAATGGTCATTCTCCGTGTAAATTAAGACGGAGAATGCCATTCTCCGTGTTACTAATACGGAGAATGACCACCCTCATGCGAAAATTAACATTTTTCGTGTTCTAAACGGAGAATGGCCATTCTCCTGCATTTTATGGTCAGCTGAAACTTTGGAGGGCCATAACTTTTGACTGGGAGGTCGAAACGAGGTCCCGTTTGTCGCAAAATGAGCGTATAGTCGAGGAGACTGAAAGTAACAGCTTCATCGTTAGACAGCCTTCCGAAATTTTAGAATCGCAAAAAAATGATGTTTGGACCTCCGTTTTAGCACTTTTGCCGTTCGTCCCGGTCTTTCCGAAATTTTCCGACGAGTTTTTAAAGATTTTTGAGGAGAAAACCTAGATTCGAAAGTGAGCAGCGTATGGAAGAAGATGGAGTATTGAAACGTTTTTTTTAAGAGCAGTTTTGTGGGTGTTTCCAATAAATTAAAAGGAAGGGCAAAGGGTCATTTGGAACCCGCTTTGGATAAGTTTCTCTAATTCTGGGCACGCGATGAAATTTTTTTTAGCGGTGGGTTTTACATAAAACTTTTTTAGTTTTTGGGCATTTCATAAATCTTCCCAAAAAAATTATTTAAAGAAAAAAAGAAAAGAACAAATATATAAAAAAGCTAAAAAAAAAAATATAAATAAATGGAACCGAAACGAATAATCGATTCGGTTTATTCGGTTGTGCCATTTCTATTGTTTAATGGATCCAGTCCAAAGTTGGGATCATGGCTATTAAAAAAATATAATTTTTATATATACGTTTGTAGTATTAAAAATTGGTAGATTAAATGTTAAATTATCAAAGTTGGATTTCAAATATGTATATATAAAATTGTTGTTTTTAAAATATATAAAAAAAAATTTATTAAAAAAATATGCATAGAATTGAGAATATTTTATAATTTTATGTCTTATTCGGTTTTGGACCGAAACCAAAAATCGAAATCGAAATTGAAACCAAACAAATTTTTTAAATTTTTTTCAAAGCCGAAATCGAACCGATTTTTTTATAATCTGGACTAAACATGTTATTAGGTTCGGTTCGATTTTGGATCCAAACTCGATCAGTGCTCACTCCTTGGATACTTGAGAAGAAGAGGGAGAGAAGTGTATTGGTATATTCCAAATTATTCTTTTTCTTTTGCTTGCTATTGGCCCAATAAATTGATATACCCGCCATTAATCTTGATTCACCTAAACCGTGAGCTTGGATCATCTTTTAGTGGTCATAAAAAATGTGATTTTTTCAAAGAACCAAACAAACAGCTCTTCCTGAGCAAATAATATCGCTGGGCCACGATATCCGTGCTTCTACTGACGGAGAATGGAAGAAAAGCAGCAGCAGCGATCCCGTCACCTCCCTTTTAGAAAAAGTGCAGGCTGGCGGTGATCTTATCGCCACACACACACACACACACTCTCTATACACATCTTACACTTCATTCTCTTTTTTCTACTATTCTTCTCCTCTGTTGAGCTACATAAATTCTCTTGATCCATTCCTTCTCCTTCTTCTCGATTCGATCAGATCGATCGCCATGGCTTCCTTGATCTCCCTCAGCATCACCTCCCCCGTCGCCACCTCGCCGGTACGCATCACTCTCTCTCTCTCTCTCTCTGTTGATATAGTTATATAATTGTTGCTGAGTGGGTGGAATGCTACTGTTGTTGATGGAGCAGAAGATCGGCTTCGGGAAGAAGGGCGGCGATCTCCTTCTCAAGAAGAAGAAGAACATGAAGGTGAATTTTTTTTTTCTCAATAATTTGATGAAAATTTTGAAGAGAGTAAGTAATTGTTCCCTAGGGAATTTCATTTTTGGATTATGGTTAAAATAGATCGCGCTTGGTCGGATCGTTTCAGCTTATTTTTTTGGTAACAAAAAATTATAATATATAAAAGGAAGATTTGTTTTATAATTAGGATTTTGTTTGTTTGTTTCATATATATATATATATATATATATATATATATATATATATATATATATATATATATATGAGGTGGGATCGGATTCACCCCCTATTTTTTCCACCCCCATTATCATCCCTATCTCCTCCGTCCGATTAGATTTAAAACTAAGGTTTAGATCAAATCTCTACATGACAATTAGAAACTCCAAATCTTCCTAATCTTACAAATGCTATATTAATATACAAGAGAGAGAAATTGCGAAGAAGAAAAAAAAAAATCTACGCTCGTTTAATTTAGAGAATAACGAAAAATTAAATGACCGATCGTTTACAAAGAAACTATATTAGGTTTCAAATGACCAGAATATTTTTAGAGAGTATTTTTTTTAAAAGAAACTAAATTAGGTTTCAAAATTTAAATGACCGGTTCTTTTTTAAAAAAATAAATTTTGTAGAGAATACCCAAAATTTAATAAATTCAAATTAGGTTTCAAATTTTTTTACGGAATATCAAAATTTTAAATGACCAAATTTTTTAAAAAATTAAAAAAAGTTGGCTTCAAAATATAAATGACCGGGCAAATTTATGAACAATTTTTTTAAAGAACATCGAAAATTTAAAAGATTTAAAATAGGCCTCAAAATATTTTAGATAATATCAAAAATTTAAATGACCGATTTTCTTAAAAAGAAACTAAATTAGGTTTCAAATGAACGCAATTTCTAGATAATATTTTTTAAAAGAAACTAAATTAGGTTTCAAATGAACGCTTTAGAGAATATTCTTTAGAATAAACTAAATTAGGCTTCATAATTTAAATGACTGAAAATGTTTAATAGAAACTAAATTTTGTAGAGAATATCGAAAATTTAATCGATTTAAATTATGTTTCAAAATTTTTTTTTTTAGAGAATATCAAAAATTTAAATCACTGATTTTTTTTACATAAACTAAATTAGGCTTTGTTCTTGAGTTTGTTTCGATGTTTTTTTTAAAAAAAATTGTTTCATTTAAATTTGCTAGGCTATTTAAATTTTGAAGCCAAAATTATTTAATTGTGTTAAAAAAAGGGTCATTTAAAATTTTGATATTATGTAAAAAAAAAATTGAAACCTAATTTAGAAAAAATTGGTCATTTAATTTTTCTTTGTTCTCAAAATTAAACGACACGTTTAATTTAAAGAATAACGAAAAATTAAATGACCGATTTTTTACAAAGAAACTAAATTAGGTTTCAAATGACCAGAATATTTTTAGAGAATATTTTTTTAAAGAAATTAAATCAGGCTTCAAAATTTAAATGACCGGTTCTTTTTAAAGAAAATAAATTTTGTAGAGAATAAAAAATTTAATAGATTTAAATTAGGTTTCAATTTTTTGTACGGAATATCAAAATTTTAAATGACCAATTTTTTAAAATATTAAACAAAGTTGGCTTCAAAATTAAATGACCAGGCAAATTTAAATGAAACAATTTTTTTAAAGAACATCGTTTAAAATATTTAAAATAGGCCTCAAAATATTTTACATAATATCAAAAATTTAAATGACCAATTTTTTTTAAAAGAACTAAACTAGTTTTCAATTGAAAGCAATTTTTAGAGAATATTTTTTAAAAGAAACTAAATTAGGTTTCAAATGAACGCTTTAGAGAATATTTTTTAAAAGAAACTAAATTACGCTTTAAAATTTAAATGACCGAAAATATTTAATAGAAATTAAATTTTTTAGAGACTATCGAAAATTTACTCGATTTAAATTAGGTTTCAAATTTTTTTTTTAGAGAATTCAAAAATTTAAATCACTGATTTGTTTTTAAAAATAACTAAATTAGGCTTTGTTCTTGAGTTTATTTCGATGTTCTTTAAAAAAAAATTGTTTCATTTAAGTTTGCCTGGCCATTTAAATTTTGAAGCCAAATTTATTTAATTTTGTTTAAAAAATGGTCATTTAAATTTTTGATATTCCGTAAAAAAAATTTGAAACCAAATTTAGAATAAAATTGGTCATTTAATTTTTCTATATTCTCTAAATTAAACGAGCGGAGGTTTTTCTTTCTTTCTTTCTCTCTCTTGTATATTGATGTAGCATACGAAAGATTAGGAAGATTTGGTGTTTCTATTTTTGGATGTTTAGATTTGATCTAAACCTTAATTTTAAATCTAATCCTATTTTCATCACCCAATTATCATCGGTATCTCAAAATTAAGGTTTAGATCAAATCTCTACATCAAAAAATAGAAACATCAAATCTTCCTAATCTTCCTAATCTTCCGTATGCTACATTAATGTACAAGAGAGAGAAATTGAGAAAGAAAAAAAATTCAACTCGTTTAATTTAGAAAATATTGAAAAAGTTAATGACCAATTTTTTTTTCTAATTTTGGTTTCAAAAATTTTCAAAAATTTAAATGACCTTTTTTTAAAAAAAAATTAAATAAATTTGGCTTCAAAATTTAAATGGCCGGGCAAATTTAAATGAAATAATTTTTTTTAAAGAATATTGAAATACTCAAGAAAGAACATCGAAACAAACTCAATAACAAAGTCTAATTTAGTTTATGTTAAAAAATTTTTAGTGATTTAAATTTTTGATATTCTCTAAAAAAAATATTTTGAAATCTAATTTAAATAGACTAAATTTTCGATATTCTCTACAAAATTTAGTTTCTATTAAATATTTTTCGGTCATTTAAATTTTGAAGCCTAATTTAGTTTCTTTTAAAAAATATTCTCTAAAATTGGGTTCATTTGAAACCTAACTTAGTTTATTTTAAAAAAAACAGGTCATTTAAATTTTTATATTATCTAAAATATTTTGAGGCCTATAAATCTTTTAAATTTTCGATGTTCTTTAAAAAAAATTGTTTCATTTAAATTTGTCCGGTCATTTAAATTTTGAGCCAACTTTTTTTAATTTTTAAAAAAATTTGGTCATTTAAAATTTGATATTCCGTAAAAAAAATTGAAACCTAATTTAAATTTATTAAATTTTCGGTATTCTCTACAAAATTTATTTTCTTTAAAAAGAACCGATCATTTAAATTTTGAAGCCTAATTTAGTTTCTTTTAAAAAACATTCTCTAAAAATATTCTAGTCATTTGAAACCTAATTTAGTTATTCTCTAAATTAAACGAGCGTAGGTTTTTTTTTTCCTTCTCAATTTCTCTCTCTTGTATATTAATATAGCATTCGAAAGATTAGGAAGATTTGGAGTTTCTATTTGTTGATGTAGAGATTTGATCTAAATCTTAGTTTTAAATCTAATCCGACGGAGGAGATAGGGATGATAATGGGGGTGGAAAAAATAGGGGGTGAATCCGATCCCACCTCTATATATATATATATATATATATATATATATATATATATATATATATATATTGGAAAAATTGGTAAATATTAATGATCAAGCATCTGTTACAGTCTAGCTAGAGTAACGACCCAATTGTGGTCGACTCATATATATTACATCAGCATCAATATTGTGGATGATCCCAATGTGGGATGTGTTGGTGCCCTCAAAAATGCGGTGGTTGTTCCTCTCCTTCCAGACGTGCCAGACCGTGGCACTTAGTCTCAGCCGCGCCTCCCGAAACCAGTCCGCTCCTTTACTCTTCTGGGCTTTTAGTTGTTCTATAACCTCCTCCAGTTTCCTGTCATCCCCTCCTCCCTGCATCAGCTTGAACCTCTGTGCTCTCCAAATCTGCCAAGTAACGAGGGCAGTCGAAAAATAAGTGACTGATAGTCTCCAAGTGTTGTGTGCATAAAACACACTGAAGACTGCCCACGTTGACGCCAAACGCCGCCAACCTATCCTTGGTGAGGAGACGGCCTAGTAGCAGTCTGTACATGCATAACTGGAACTTGCATGCTGAATTTTTAAGCCAAATAAACTCCGAGTTCGCCATTGTCGGGTGTTTCAGCCGCAAGAGATCATAACAACCTTTGAAGTCGAAATCGCCTAAAGTCCTGGACGAGTTTTTCCAATACCAGTGATCCCTCTCGGTCTCGTGGTCCATCTCTACTGCCCGAATGATGCTCTCAAAGCTAGCCGTGTGTCTGTATATCTCCGGTCGCCACTGTCCCTCTCGAGTGATGAAGCTGACCAACAGGTGCCTGTTCGCCTCGATATGGACGCGGTCGCCGTTGTCCACCAGGTCGAGTAGGCTATGTTCGCCAAACCATGGGTCCTCCCATAAGTCGGTTGACCGACCATCATGTGTTGTGCGGCTAATTGACTGTTTAAGTATCCGTCTATGCTTCAGTAGTGTTTTCATAGTAACAGAGTCATTATTATTAAACTTGTAACACCAAAAGCTACTATTTTTCAAGTACCTATTGGTCATCCATTCTGCCCATAAGGACTCTCCTTGGATGAATCGCCACACGAGCTTCATCCCCGCCACCTTCCGAAGTGTCTTGATCGACCGAAGTCCAACCCCTCCTTCGTCTTGAGGCCGACACTGTTGGAAGTCTTTTAGAATAGGGTCCGGGATTGCTCGGCCCCCAAGCTTCTCCCGACCGTACAGAAGCGTGTTGAAATCCCCCATGAGAAGGAGAGGGATTTTAATACCATCTGCCGCAGCACTTAATTGTATAACTTCCTGCCAAAGTCCTTCTCTACCTTTCCTGTCATTATGGCCATACACCGCCCCGAATATAAGTCTCAGTCCTCCTTTGTTAGTAAGTTCCACCGCTATCATCTGCTCTGATGTATGTATTACCTTACCACTCCAGGTAAGGGAGTTCCAGCGTAACCAAATCCTGGCCATGTTACAAAGGTGAAGATTATTTGTCTGACACCAACTAGATGGTGTTCTTTTCTCCAGAATGCTACTAGACTTGATTTTGGTTTCCAGTAGTGCATGCACTGAACTCTGTTCTCTCTGCAGTAACGTGATAATCTCCCTCCATCTACCTAGCGAACACGCACCTCTTACATTCCATGTCAGGATTGACATTTATCTATCACCATTCTCCCTCTGAGTGTCTCTGGCCCCAGCAACCGAGGAAGTTGCTGTTTCCATCTGAATCGACTCTGTTCCTTCTCTGCTTTCGCCATCTGTCAACTGCAGCATCTTTTCCCATACAGGGTTATCCTGGCAGACTTCTGTACCTCCTTTCGCAGGAGTGTCTTCCTGAGGCGATGTGGCCTGCCGCTTCCTACTAGTGAATTTGTCCACCGTATCTCCTTGGACACGCAGTCGTTCGTTCCTCCTAGGAGGAGGAGTAACCGACGTGCCCATGGTGCGTTTGGCTTGGAAGAGAACTAGCTGACCCCTCTCCACTTCTGTTCCTGGGCTGTGGTGCGCTCTCTCCTCAGCCTCGTGGGTAGAGGACGCCTTGGCCCCTCCATCTACATCTGTAGTATCTACGTTTCTGTCATCCACCGCCATATCCATCTCTCCTATCTCTCCTCCCATCGTGTGCGCCGATGTAGAGCCCCTTACCTCCGTAGCCGATGTAGGGCCCCCTACCTCCGTAGCTTGTGATGCTGATTGGGGGTGCACCATCTTGCATGCCGAGGTGTCATGGCCGAAGCAAGCACATTTGGTGCAACCGGGTGGAATCCATTCGTACTCTACCGCCTGCGAGAGCACCTCTCCCGAAGGTATCATGTATTCCACCTTCCGTGGGAGTTCTCTATCCGCTCTTATCTCTATGAAGACTCTGGCGTACATAAGCCTGGTTCGGTGTGCCGTGGCTTCATCTGCTTTAAGTGGCTTACCAACTATGCTGGCCGATCGCATTAGTAGCGGCAGACTACAATATTTGACCGGAAAATTTGGGAACCTTACCCAATACGGGGACAACATTCATGGCTTCTCTCTCGCACTTCAGATCAGGCGTCCATTCCTTCAAGATGATGAGTCTTCCGTCAAAGGTCCACGGCCCTTCATGCAGTACGTGTATCATGTCCTCTTTTAGGTCAAATTTGACGAAGTAAAATCCGTTCTCCCTTGCGAAGAATTTCATGTTGCCCTTAGGTCGCCAGACTCTCTGCGCGTATGTGTGTATTTGTCCGAAGAAAGGTTTATTTCCCAGGACATACAGCACTATGGTATAAGTCCAGTATGCAGTGACCTCCTCGATCTCCTCGGCCGGGAATGATGCACGGTATGTATTCCCTACTTTCGTAGGCTCAATGTACGACATACCCGTGTCGGCTTGTGGTGCTCCAGGTCGGCAGACATCCACCTAGGACTTGCCAGCTATCATGGTGTGTCCCGTAGTCCCCTTCCTTCCTGCATCCTCTCCTTCGGGATTCCCCATTCGGAGCCGTTCCAGGCATCTCTGCTATTCCTTTCCCTTTCTGTAGCCAGGTTGGGGGCACTTTACTCGCCAATGTTTGTGGAGCTTTTCCCGTGTTCACCGATGCCCTATTCACCGGAGCAGAGTATTGCGTCCTGCCTTGGTTGCGGGTGTTCGGGGCACCCCTCCCCCCTATCATTGGTCGAATCGTACCTCCCCTTCCATGCTTCCCTCCATGGACGCCGCTGCCTGCAGGCTGTTTTATAGGCGCTGATCTTCTTCTTCTCACAATGGTGATCCACCCGCCTCCTTCCTCTTGCAACTTGGTCGAGCCCTCCGCCCCAGGGCAGCCGCCGTCCTCCGCCTCCCCAGGATCCCATCCGCCCTGGAGAGCAGGTCCGATCAAGGGGGCGCCAGCGCCGCTGCTGGTGCTAGGGTTTCCGCTCATGAGAACTTTATATATATATATATATATATATATATATATATATATATATATATATTATATATCCTTTAGTTTATGTTGAATTTTGGAATTCTTTTGTTGAATAGGAGAGCAGTGGAGCCGAATTTGTACGCTAGTGCAAGCGAAGAGAATTTTTCCTATAGAAGAAATATAAATAATTTAGAATAGAAAGTGTACTCCACTACAAACAACAACAAAACCTTTACGCAAGAATTGTGCATGTTGCAAGCACACGGACTTGACACGGCACGTTTCAGACACTATGATACTGATTTGGCACCTATTTTGGAGTGCCCGCATGTGTCCGATACGTGTGTCCTACACTACATAGTGGGCAAGGGCACGGCATGAATTTTTGAGTGTCCGTGCTTTCTTAGTAGTTGTCTGAAAGAAAAATAACCAGTAACAAACTCGAGTACCTAGAACCCTACAATTCATGAAAATAATAACGAGGAGTTAAAATTTTCAGAACATAATAGAAAAGTCAACGAAGAATGTTGATTTTTTCCCATTCTATTTATAGTTTTAGGTAATAAAATCAGATTTATAAAAAACTTTTCATAAAATCACATATTCCAAATAATTAAAAAAGTGTCGTAAAATCACATATTCCGAATAATTAAAAAAGAGTGTCAGGGATTTATGTTTTCCTCTCTTACATCTTTATTCTAGATTTGTGATGCTCTTTTTAAAATTGGAAATACAATATTTCCGAAAATCTATATATTACAAGGACTAAAAATAAATAAAAACTGAACATTTAAATAGAGGAAGAGTTAACATCTGTCACATGGGTGGTATTACTTTTATCCGTGTGGAGTTGGACCATATCATAAGTATGGAGTTTTTGTCTTCATCTAACTCTGCTATGAATAGGATGAGGGCATGCTCACGTTGAGCATTACGAGACTAATATAGGTGTTTGAAAAATAGTGAACCTAATATATTATAGCTTGCTGTATGTTTTCTCCCCAACAAACGTGTTGGATATGAAATACTAATTTGGTCAGGCATATGGCTTTCAGGAAGCATATGTAGATTCCTCAAATGGTGTGTACAAAGAGTTTGGACGATAGTTAGAGCGTGGAGTGTATATATCATAAGATGACAAATGCTTGATTACATGGATTTACACATTGGACAAAAATAAAACAGGAGGAAAGCAATAGCGACAATTGAGCATTGACACTCCAAAGTTTTAGTTTCTTTGCATATAACCAATCTGTTTTTATTATTATCATTAATTCGTGTTAGAAAGTTTACAGATTTTACTTTTATCATTAATTTGTGTTACCGCTTTTTTTTTTTTTCCTACTTTTAGTTTGGACCTAAAACAAAATTGATATTTTCTTAGTTTCCTAATATAGTTAATTTTAGAAATGTAGTAAAAATGTTTCTAAAATCAACTATATTATAAGCTAACAATAAAATAATACTACACATTTCTTCAGTGTCAAAGATTTTCCTCTCTTACATTTTCTTCTATATTTTTGATACTCTTTTATAAAATTAGAAACAGATCATCACATTAAATGATTAAATTGATATGTTACAAGGTTAACATAAATAAAATGTTAGGATTTTATTATGAGTTAACCACTAATGATATAGGTACAGTAACTTTTCTGCTATATATCATTTGGGGGCCAGCCCATATCCAAGCTCTACTAGGGATAGGATGGAGATTTCAGTTTAGGGTAACTAGACTAAAATGGATAATGTTTTAATATAATGAACTTCATATGATAGCATAATAAACGTATGTTGGATGCGAAACAATAGTTTTGCCAGGGGAATGGACTTCAGGAAGCATGTGGAGGTTCATCAAACAATGCAAAAGAGTTTGGACAGTACTTTAGAGCATGTTACTGTATACCAACAAGAAGAAGATGACTAATGCTTGATATATTACTTTCATCATCATTAGTAAAGAAAGCATGAAGAAAGCAATAGTGACCGATGAGCATTGGCGCTTCAAAATTGTTGCACCAACAAGAGGTAGCCATCAAGAGAAGACAACAAGATTAAACATATAGTTACATAAATTGTAGAACAAATTCGTTAGATTCCAAGAGGTACCATAGCATTCGACATGGCATTGACACTCCAAATATACTAGGGCATGGAGTACATAGAAGTCACGGGTTTCAAGCGAATGACCCAAGAATGAAATGAGGCAAATCGTTCTAATGTGGTCAGCAATTTTCACAATATGATGGAAAATGTTGAAGTTCTTGTAAGAAAAAAAACAGTTTCTTGCTAATCGTTCACTGCCAACAGTAAACTAAAGTTAGTTTAAGAGCACATGTACTTAAATCTAGAGACATGTTATGTAGTGCCCCGTTCCGCTCAGTCAATCGGAGGAATCGGAACACCGACGGCGTTCGAACTTAGCCTTGCAACGGCTGCTCGAAGACATCGCTCGGTCGAGGCGACTTCTCGCTCAGGTGGGGTAGTTTCGGTGAACTCGTCTCATCTTTGCCTTCACATAATAAATCGCATGTTTTCAACTTGCACAAGTAGGCTTGATAATAAAAGAGACGAATCCACATAGATAAGGAAATAATTCCGACATGTCGAATTGAGTTAGAATATGGAAAGGTCCAACGGTCGGCTTAGAGTTGGTGCACGGCGTGCTTTGAAAATGACATTCGGTCCTTCGTCCCGTGGATTGGGAGAAGGAAAAGTTGGTCTTCGCCACAAGCTAAGAGTTAGCCTAAGTCATAGGCGTCGTCCGCATAAACGCTCCATAAAGGATGCACGGTTCCATCGTCCAAGGCTTGACGCAGTCCTTGCTCGTCAAGTTGTTGCACGATTAAGTTAGGCTGAGTTATGATAGGCTATCAAAGTCTTTTATAAGCATTGTCCCACGTTTTCTACGGTTGTCGATATTACTTGGTTTCACGATCATATAAAGTATGACTTGGGCGGTGGTGTCGCATAGAGTTCAAGTTGGTTTAAGGCACGATGTCACGGACTTAGTGTTTTTAAGGCACGGGCTACGGTTGACTAAATTGAGTTGGAAGGAGGGCTTTCAAATAGTCGTTCCTGAGTCGAATGAAATGATAGGGCAAGAAGAAAGAATGCTCGCGACCATGGGTCGTCGAGACGAGGTCTCAGATGTGAGAAGTATTGAACTTGGCCCTGAAAGATATGGTAACACTAGAAGTAGAATGTCTGTGTGAGACGTCAGTTCGAGTCGAGTCTTGCATGGTCATTGGACAACTTGTACAAGGTGAGTTGATGTTTCTCGAACGGCCGGGACCGTTTCGATGGTAGACATGATTAGCAGTGCTGGATGACCGCACGGGTTAGGCAGAGACTTGCAACGGAGCTCGCTACTCGCGCTGGCAAGGGCGGCTGCTTAACATGCTATGGAGTCCATGAAAGCGCTGGGCGCTAGTGACTAGTTCATATAGATGAGTCGGCATGGGCGGCGATCTGCGTGTATGCCTTTGGATTGAGTCGAGTATGGTGTGCACTATATTAATGAGTCAAGTTGAACGCGTGCACGATCGGAAGACAATGTTTGGGTCTAAGATTTGGCTGCAACGTAGGCGACGTGCTTCGGCACGAGATGTGACGTCGAGTCTTAAGTTGTCGGCATATAAGTTGCATAATTTGGATTTGAGTCATCTTGAGTTTAAGTCAGAAAACGCCGTAAGGCAGAGTCGGTCGAGTGACACTTAGCCCACAAGTCTTGATTTGGGTTAGTTGGTGATTAAAGTAGCAAGGGCCGCGAGACGGCGGTATGGTTAAGTCGCACTGAGTTGCGAGGCACGGCACAATAGACTTGTAGCACGGTCACAAGGAAATTGGGTACTATCGCGTAGTTGTGTCTCTGATTTTGGGCCGTAAGACAAACACGACTTGATAGGTTAACGTTGTTGGTACGAGAAGGGGTCTAGAGGCAAAGTATGAGTTGACGTTGTTGTTGCAAGCACGAGATGGTCTAGAGACAAATTAGGCCAAGACGTCTGTCCTAAAATTGATCTTAAGACAAGAGTAGAAAGACAATCAAAAGGGCTATGTTGCACAAAGTAAATTAACGTGTCGGTTTTGTATGGGTGGGCGAGGAGCTCACACCACCAGTACAGTTGAGTACTGACACCCACACAGTTTTCATGTACAGGCACAGGTAGAAGCTCGTGGCGCGGAGCTCGCTTGGATGCGTCGAGGCACGGAGTTCCTTGGCGATTCGAGGCATGAGGCCGCGTGGAGTCTAGATTTATACGGGACATAATGTATGGACGTCGCCTTCCAAAGCATCCGCTGGCTCAAGACTTGTATTGAGAGATGAGAGAGAGCCGAGTGACTTATAATGTGAGAAGAGTGAGCTTGAATGAGCTTGAGTGATTGTAATCTTGGCCTTGCGTCCCATTGTAATCCTTGTTTCAATATCAATAAAATGCATCTTTTGAATGACTTGTGTTTTGTTCTAAATTTCTGCAGCTATTCTTCAATGTCTCTGCTTGGGACTTCTGTGCGACGACCCCGTCGCAGCCGCTATAATCGACCGTTATGGAACCCGCCTTGCACGAGCGCAATCTAGGCTCGTGCGGCATCACGCCTTAGCGAGGACGATCGTTCCTACGGGAGCGGGGCGTGACATAATGGTATCAGAGCACGGCTTTACGTCCTTGGATTATCGATTGAATTCTTTAACTTTGTTACTTCCGCAAGTTGATATCGTTGATGCGCTCTCTTAAATGTCCCACGGGATGTCCATACTATAAGTCTAAATAATTTGCAAAACGTAGGAGAACAGTTTTTGACAAGAAACAAAAAGATGGTTCACGTAAGCACGGTTGGCTAAGTTGTGTTGGACATATACACCAAAGTTGCGTCGACCTTAGAAGAGTCGCGTGCGAGATTCGATCCGTCTTGGATGACAATGAGTTGGAATCGATTGAGTAAGTGGGATGACTATCGATAGGGGTACTATCGAGCGACGATAACGTCGGTGCGATATAGATGAGCGTGCTTGAAATTCGATGAATGGTTCGAACGGGATTCGAAATAATCGATTGTGAATCGAATGATAGTTTGAGGAATTGTCGAATGACTTCATCCCCGAGTGGTGTATGCGATAGCTTCAGGGATGTCGATCAATCGATTGAGGATGCGGGGTGTCGATGAGTCTATCAGCAAGCGCCGCGTGTATGCAAAGCCGTAGATTAAGTATCGTTGAATAAGTTGTAGTCTTGAAGATTTGGACGGGTCGACTCAAACAAATTAGGGATGACGCGCACGGGATACTGATTGCGCGAGTATGAAATGCAAAATGATTGAGTACGTGAAATCGAATTGAGGAAAAGTTAGGGTGTACGAATGGATGACTTGATCGAGGAAATTGATACGGATCGTATACGAAAAGTTAGCACGACGGAAAGATAGCATGCATGAAAAGTTTGATTCGAATGTTTGAAAATGACTCTGAGAATTGGAATGGATATTGTTCGATGATTTGAGTTAGCAAGGGATGATGTGATTTGAAGAAAAATGTTGCTCGATGACTTAAGATAGACGGATGAACAATACGCGAATTTAGGTTTGAGGAAATTGATGTTATGAATGATTCGAGGGATAATGATCGAACTTGAATTTGAATGTCGAGGAGATTATCCAGTCGGACGATAGCATCATTCGCACGACTCGAAATTCGTTGCAAAGGAAGATCGTCAGGTTACGCATATCATCAATGGCATTGAGGCGTATAAAAGATCGATATACGATAACTCAGGGGCACTCTAATTCGAGGAACGACGATTGTGCAAGTGTTATTGTTCTGACGGATGCTATACTTAGGATTTTAATTGAAATAAATGTGGATGAAAACAGAAGTGTCTTGATGGTTATGCGGATAACCACAGCGTCGACATTCTTGTCTTGCGTGAGCGCAACTCTAGCCTCACACATACGTCGCGTCGAATTTTGGGCGATCGTTCCGTGTGAGCACTGACAGGTGATTCATGTCGCGGGAATGATCAAACTCGAAAAAAATTAGTACGCGACAATGATTTTCTCGACTTGTTGGTTTGATGCGAAAGAAAATTCGAGGATGTTTGGACTTGCGATTGATGATCGAGTAAACTTGAGGATTGAATAGATCCAATCTACGTATCGAGAATGAATTAGTCTAGACACAAAATAAGAGTTACGTCCCGATGAGGATTATTATCGTGCGGGAGCGTGCATGGTGATTCATGCCCACCGTGGATAATCTGACTCGCGTGAGATCGGGACGCAACATATTGTTAAGTTAGACAACCTTATGATCGAATACGTGAATTGTGATGAACGACTTAGGAAATATGAAATGTGAATTATAGCTTAGCAACAAATTGTGTCGTAGCGTGCTTGACTTGGAAGGATTGATAGACGGATTATGTCGAACGTGTTCGAAGAGATAGACTATGCGAAATGGTTTGATGAACGAGTGATATTTATATATCGAGGAATTGGTTGAAACGTGAGTTATCGTAGGATGGCTTTGCTGAATGACTCAGACCCCGTGCAACGAATGTTGGGATGCGAGTAGAAAATCTGTGCTCGATGTTTAGAAATCGGAGTGATACGAGTTTGGGTAGAAAATCCTGTATTATCAACTTTGGTTTGACCTTAGGATGGGGTCAGTGTTGATATTGTTGTTTGGGAACTATAATTCCAATACCGACGATTGACGATAGACTGAAAAAGATAGCCTAGTGGTTAGGCAGACGCCCCAGTACGGAGCGATAGGAATTGTGGAGGCACAACTCATGAGGCTCGGTTGACATGCACGTATATCAGGGACGTCCGAATATGTGCACGATCCGACTCGAGTGGTGATGGCGGATTCTCTATCACGAGGCTTGGCTGAAATGCATGTATTTTGGGGACGCCTAGAATATGTGCACGATCCAACTAAGTGATACGTTGAATTCAAGTGAGACTTGAGGAATGAGAAAGTGTCGAGGATTTTGAGATCGTAAGTTTTAAAGAAAAGATTGTGGCTAGCACGAGCGTGGTTCGGGTTTGAGAAACGCATAGGAGAAATGTGCGCGAGAGTCGTTGAACATTCGAGTGATAAGTCGATGAGTAAGTACTCAGTTAGTTTCAAGGACGAAATTCTTTCTGAGTGGTGTATGATGTAGTGTCCCGTCCCGCTCAGTCAATCGGAGGAATCGGAACGCCGACGACGTTCGAACTTAGCCTTGCAACGGCTGCTCGAAGACATCCCTCGGTCGAGGCGACTCCTCGCTCAGGTGGGGTAGTTTCGGTAAACTCGCCTCATCTTTGCCTTCACATAATAAATCGCATGTTTTCAACTTGCACAAGTAGGCTTGATAATAAAAGAGACAAATCCACATAGATAAGGGAATAATTTCGACATGTCGAATTGAGTTAGAATATGGAAAGGTCCAACGGTCGGCTTAGAGTTGGTGCACGGCGTGCTTTGAAAATGACACTCGGTCTTTCGTCCCGTAGCTTGGGAGAAGGAAAAGTTGGTCTTCGCCGCAAGCTAAGAGTTAGCCTAAGTCATAGGCGTCGTCCGCATAAACGCTCCATAAAGCATGTACGGTTCCATCGTCCAAGGCTTGACGCAGTCTTTGCTCGTCAAGTTGTTGTACGATTAAGTTAGACTGAGTTATGATAGGCTATCGAAGTCTTTTCTAAGCACTGTCCCACGTTTTCTACGGTTGTCGATATTACTTGGTTTCACGATCATATAGAGTATGACTTGGGCGGTGGTGTCGCATAGAGTTCAAGTTGATTTAAGGCACGATGTCACGGACTTAGTGTTTTTAAGGCACGGGCCACGGTTGACTAAATTGAGTTGGAAGGAGAGCTTTCAAATAGTCGTTCCTGAGTCGAATGAAATGATAGAGCAAGAAGAAATAATGCTCGCAACCATGGGTCGTCGAGGCGAGGTCTCAGATGTGAGAAGTATTGAACTTGGCCCTGGAAGATATGGTAACACTAGAAATAGAATGTCTGTGTGAGACGTCAGTTCGAGTCGAGTCTTGCATGGTCATTGGACAACTTCTACAAGGTGAGTTGATGTTTCTCAAACGGCCGGGACCGTTTCGATGGTAGACATGATTAGCAGTGCTGGATGACCGCACGGGTTAGGCAAAAACTTGCAGCGGAGCTCGCTACTCGCGCTGGCAAGGGCGGCCGCCTAACAAGCTATGGAGTCCATGATAGCGCTGGTCGCTAGTGACTAGTTCATATAGATGAGTCGGCATGGACGGCGATTTGCGTGTATGCCTTCGGATTGAGTCGAGTATGGTGTGCACTATATCAACGAGTCAAGTCGAACGCGTGCACGATCGGAAGACAATGTTTGGGTCTAAGATTTGGCTGCAACGTAGGCAACGTGCTTCGGCACGAGATGTGGCGTCGAGTCTTAAGTTGTCGGCATATAAGTTGTATAATTTGGATTTGAGTCATCTTGAGTTTAAGTCAGAAAACGCCGTAAGGCAAAGTCGGTCGAGTGACACTTAGCCCACAAGTCTTGATTTGGGTCAGTTGGTGATTAAAGTAGCAAGGGCCGCGAGACGGCGATATGATTAAGTCGCACTGAGTTGCGAGGCACGGCATAATAGACTTGTAGCACGGTCACAAGAAAATTGGGTACTATCGCGTAGTCGCGTCTTTGATTTTGGGCCGTAAGACAAACACGACTTGATAGGTTAACGTTGTTGGTACGAGAAGGGGGTCTAGAGGCAAAGTATGAGTTGACGTTGTTGTTGCAAGCACGAGATGGTCTAGAGACACAAATTTGGCCAAGACGTCTGTCCTAAAACTGATCTTAAGACAAGAGTAGAAAGACAATCAAAAGGGCTATGTTGCACAAAGTAAATTAACGTGTCGGTTTTGTATGGGTGGGCGAGAAGCTCACACCACCAGTACAGTTGAGTACTGACACCCACACAGTTTTCATGTGCATGCACATGTAGAAGCTCGTGGCGCGGAGCTCGCTTGGATGCGTCGAGGCACGAATTTCCTTGGCGATTCGAGGCGTGGGGCCGCGTGGAGTCTGGACTTATACGGGACATAATGTATGGACGTCGCCTTCCGAAGAATCCGCTGGCTCAAGACTTGTATTGAGAGATGAGAGAGAGAGCTGAGTGACTTGTAATGTGAGAAGAGTGAGCTTGAATGAACTTGAGTGATTGTAATCTTGGCCTTGCGTCTCATTGTAATCCTTGTTTCAATATCAATAAAATGCATCTTTTGAATGACTTGTGTTTTGTTCTAAATTTTTGCTGCTATTCTTCAATGTCTCTGCTTGGGACTTCTGTGCGACGACCCCGTCGCAGCCGCTGTAATCGGATGTTATGGAATCCGCTTTGCACGAGCGCAATCTAGGCTCGTGCGGCATCACGCCTTAGCGAGGACGATCTCTCCTATGGGAGCGGGACGTGACATGTTAGTATAACAGTGTTCCGTTATGATGGTGAGTGGAGCAAAATGGTATATAAGAGACCTTATTGGTGCCTCCAGGAGATCTTTCTGTCAGGAAAGGTTCCCCTGGCATTTAGAATTGCCTGAAGGCCTCTCTCTACCTAGTATTTTTTTTCTAAATGTATAACGCTTCCCCTTTATTCAAAAATTCCCTTGTGTGTGAACAGTCCCTGGTGATTTACGAGTCCTTTCTTCATCAATAGTTTTCTATTGTGGAAGAAGTTATAAATTTACACTAATCAAGTGTTAGCGTTTATGAAGAAAACCCCTCATATAATAAGATGGTCTTTAATTGGGAGCGTAAGTGCCACTTGACACTTTATATTCCTAGCTTTTGATATAAATGAATCGGTGAATTTATTACCCCTCTAATCATGATTTTGTATTGTGCCAAATCATCAGTGGAGATGTGAGAATTAACAGGTTAAACATAAGTTTTTTTAGTTGCATCCATGATGATTCTGGTAATAGTCTGAATGATCACTCAGATTTAACGCTTCTGCTTGTAGTTCATGGATTGGACTTGTTACTGTTCTTCCTCAAGTCCAATGCATGCCCATATATTCTCTTATGATTTATATGTAAGTTCGTTATAAGTTTATTATTATGAGGATCAATGCTTAATGGTCTTCTTATGTCTGGTGAGGATTCACCCATGATGTAGGATGTTTTCTGATTGGCTCTACCTCTACTGCATCTCTTCATTTCGATCTATATATTCTTATTTCACTATCTCCCTTCTGATCATATTGTAATTAGGAGTTTTAGGTCATGCTGCTTTACTATCAATGCGAGAGCTTTTTGACACAATTGAATTGTTGTCCATTGCGTCATGTAATTTCACTACTACCACTATGGGCATTGCAAAACATGGTCGTATGTAGGAATGAAGTGGAAAAAACTCTTATGCGGGACAGATTGGTGCTAGTTGTTAATAGTGAGAGGGGTTAGCCTCTCCTATATATATATATATGTAACTCTCTTATCAATAATAATCATCCTATTATTCTAATTCTACTTGATATCAGAGCTCTAACAGTAACCAACCCCCCCCCCCCCCCTGCGCACGTTGCTACAATAGCCCTAACCCATAAACCCTAAACCTTACGTCACCTAAAGATGTCCATAAATCCTAATCCAGCCAACACCTACCCCAAATCCTAGCCGTCTTTCTACAAAAAAAAAAAAAGATGTTGGGATCCTCAGAGGGTAAACAAAGGTTTGTTGCTGGAACCTCTGACTCACCATATCGGCTTCGGAAATTTAACAAAGAGCAGGCAAGTGGTTTGTTTTGCGTAAATTTTTGTTTCTTTTCTTACTTAATCTTCACATCAGGGATCTAACAAAGAATAACCCGGATTGCCTCTGTCTTGACTTGTGTGATCCATATCCAAATTTCTGCTTCCTATGCTCGTGCTGGTTCTGGCCACGTTTCGAACGCATTGACAGAATTGATGTGATTATCGAGTTGAAAAGATCAAACCGACGGTCAAATCAGAAATCCTGAAGGATGACAGGTACTGAGGCGAATAGCGGTGCTACAGACACTAGTGTCGGAAACGCAATGGCGGGACCAAGATATCACTAGCATGACGATTTCATCGATCCGACTTGTCGATCGACGGTTAGATGGTCAACTTCTGGCTATTCGACATTTATTGACGGAAACTTGGTATCGTGGAAGAGCAAGAAGCAAAGTGTGATAGCACGATCAAGTTTGAAAGCAGAATATCGAGCGATTGGTCATGGCACATCAGAGATGTTATATCTGAAGCATCTTCTACAAGAGCTGGGAGAAGAAGCAGGATCTAAAGCAGCAAATATGTGGTATAATATCAGTCTGCTATCCATATTACTACAAATCCTGTATTTCATGAATGGACAAAGTACATTGAAATCGACATTCACTTTGTCCATAATGAGTATAAAAAGGGAATAATAAAGTTTCACCACGTGAGGACCGGTGATCATATGGCCGATACCTTCACAAAGTCTCTTTTGGGTCCTCGGGTTCAATTTATGTGACTGGACATGATTGACATCTATGCTCCAGCTTGAGGGAGGGTGTTAAGTATTAGTAGTATTTGGCTTTAGTCCCACATCGGGTAGAACAATAGTGAGAGGGGTTAGCCTCTCATATATATATGTAACTCTCTCATCAATAATAATCATCCTATTATTATAATTCTTCACTAGTAAAGTTAAATGTACAATTATGTAAAAGAAAAATATGATGCAGATGAGTTTGTCAGAGCCTTGGCCTAGCCAATACATAGTAGATGTTGTATATTCAACAGTAAGAAAAGTTGCAGGGAACTGGGGAAAGATGACAAGTTGAACCAGTTGTTTGAGTATCACTTTCCCTTCTTATCTTGCTAGGCTTGGAAATCCTGTATTTTACATATCTGTGATATCTTGTCCATGTGTTCTCAGATAGTGTAATGAAAATGAAGTGTGCGAATAATTGTTGAGGCATAAAAGCAGTGAATGTGATACCTTGATGACACGACACCCAATGTTCTAGAAAGTAAAAAGACGGCGAGGCTCGCACATAGGCGCGCCTTAGGCCCGAGGCTCACCCTTGCGCCTCATTTTCTATGAAGCGAGACTTGTTCACCTAAGCTCACATGGCTTGCGCCTCCTGTTCTTCATACCTATATTTGAGGCGCGTGCCTCATACGCCTCACGCGGTTATACCTACGTTTGAGGTGCAACCGAAGCACACAAGACTCATTAGCTAGTTTTTTTCCGTTCTTTATTTTGTGTGATAGATGTCTTAGTCTTGTTAATGTATATCACAATTAAACTTATTTTTCTATTTTAATTAATACGTTTTCTATTTTGACTTTTGATGTTGTAAAGTCAATCAAGACAAGATTCTTGCTAAAAATATTGTCTCCAACTGGATTTGAATGAGAGAGAGAGAGACTATCAAATGTATGAAGTGAACCAACTAATCTTTCTATTATAATTGATAGGTTTTGTATTTGATAATAATGGAGATGAAGATGCAAAAGCATTGATAGTGTTCTTGATGAAGATTCTAACTAACATGAATGATGATGATATTTAGGGTTTTGTCCATTTTTATTATTATAAAATCGTGATAGTTTCTTTTGAGTTTTGATGATGGTTAACTATTAGTTGTTGGTTCTATAATGGTGTTATGAATTGATTAGATATAATATGAGTTTATTTATTTCAAACTATATTATTTAAAAAAAATGCTCAAATTGTGTGCCTCGTTTCGTTGAAGCCCACACATCGTCAGGTGCCTCGTGCGTAGGCTCCAAAAGACCCTAGCGCCTAGAGTGCGCCTCACGCTTTTTAAAATGGTGGGCGAAGTCTTCTTTGAAGTGGTTGAATATCTGATATAGTGTATGATAATTCAAGCAGCTATTAACAGAAATATAATGAAATGATCAAAATGCTATATGTTCTGCATTTGGTTTTGTAGGTCATCTTAGTGATTCTTAATGACAAACTGTTGATACAATTTTCTTTTGCTATTTTGAGCTATACACTTGAATCTATGTTGCATTGACCTTCAGACACGATTTCAACATGACACGCTTCAGACACGGCGACACGAATTCAACACCAACTTTGGTGTGTCCTAGTGTTTATAGGAGTGTCCGACACTTAACGACATGAATTTTGGAGTGTTCTTGCTTCTTGGACGTGAACAAAACGTCTCTTGGAAAACTCAATACTAATTGTGCTTTGTTATACAGGCTTCTGGTCGGGTAAGCATGGCTGTTGCAGTTAATGTTTCTCGTTTCGAAGGCGTGACTATGGCCCCACCGGACCCAATTCTTGGGGTTTCTGAAGCTTTCAAAGCAGATACAAACGACATGAAGCTCAACCTTGGGGTTGGAGCATACAGGACTGAAGAACTCCAGCCGTATGTTCTTAATGTGGTTAAGAAGGTAAAATCCCACTGTTGCATCCAATTGAAGACTTTAGTACCTTCTATTGTGTTTTGAAAGATGCAAGACAAAGTTCAACAATTCATTACTTTCTGTATTTTCTCTAAACTAGTGGAGCTGTGGTTCTTTAAACTATTTGACATTGGTACTATAGATCTAAAGGTTATTTCTCATGCAGGCTGAAAACCTTATGCTGGAGAAAGGAGACAACAAAGAAGTACTGTGAAACAGTTTGGTGATAGATCTTGTGTTGTCATTGCTATTTGTGCTTGTTTATCCTTCTGACCTCAAAATTCATATTGATGTTTCAGTATCTACCTATAGAAGGGTTAGCTGCATTTAATAAGGTTACTGCAGAGTTATTGTTGGGAGCAGATAATGCTGTCATTCAGCAAGGAAGAGTAAGCAGTAATTTTCTTTTAATAATTTATTTAGCATTTTATTCTTGAAAGAATATTATTTAGCATTCAAGAAGAGGAGATAACTTTGTTGTAATCTGGCTTCTTTAGTTCAGATTGCTACTGTTCAAGGTCTTTCAGGAACTGGATCTCTTCGCCTTGCTGCTGCTTTCATACAGAGATATTTTCCTGATGCAAAAGTGTTGATATCATCACCAACCTGGGGTATGCATTCGTAGTATATGATTCAACAAGTCATGCAATTAGTAACAAATCGTAACCAACAATTTATATGTTGAACAGGTAACCACAAGAATATTTTCAATGATGCCAGGGTTCCTTGGTCTGAGTATCGATATTACGATCCCAGAACTGTTGGGTTGGATTTTGATGGAATGGTAGCAGACATAAAGGTATAACAGATTTTCTTCTGAGCATGATAAATAATGAAAATGAAATCAAGTAGGTCCCTGTTATCTTCCTCAAAGAACATTACAAAAGATTCCACTGCAACTTCATGTTTTTTTTTTCTTGCAAGGAGATTTTGCAGGTCCTTGATTCAATTCCTTTGTGTTTCCATTACACATTTTTCTGTCTCCTCCCAGTACCTTCATGCATGTAGACCTGTCAATTGGGCCGGGCCGGCCCAGCCCGGTACGAGCCCAGCCCGAAAAATTGGCCCATGGGTCGGCCCGGCCCGATTAATCGTGGGCCCGGGTCGGCCCGGCCCCGTATATTGGGTCGTGCCGGGCCACATATATTGGCCCATAATAGGCCCGGCCCGAAGCCCAAGCCCAAGCCCGGCCTGACCCGACCCGGCCCGGCCCGAAGCTCGACCCGGTTGCTACATCCTCTGCACAATCTCTTTGATTGGTCCCAAATCCTACCAGCTAACAGCAGTGTTGTCACTTTCACAAGGAAAAGAAAAGAAAAATATGTACATAACAAACACTCTGCCCTTCAAATATGATTTGTTCTGCTGCCTAAAGCAACAAGTGCAAGTGGTGGTGGCCTCTGTTATTATTATGATTATATAGTGTAGTAGTGAATGAATTGAAATGAAATGAATGTTTGAACTGAATTGAAATTCAATTCAATTCGTTTCAATATATATTAGTTGCAAGTTGCTGCAACAACAACATACATGCATGCATCCATACATCAGCTTAGTCAAAGTCAGCTCAGTCCCTTATATTGGGTCGTGTCCAGCCCGGCCCGACCCGAAGCCTACCGTGCCGTGGGTCATGTGCCGGGCTGGGCTTACAATTTTCATCCATAGCCCGGCCCGGCCCGGCCCGGCCCGCTACAATTCATGGGCTCAAGAGGCCCGGCCCGGCCCACTCAAATTCGTGCCGGGCCAGCCCGGCCCACTTGACAGCTCTACATGCATGTCTATTGCTTCTGCAGTTTACTGCTGCCTGCCATGTGAAACTGCTATTTGCAGAAGTTGCCAACACCATTTTCCAATTAAAAGATTCTACATCAGATTCTGTTGGCTTTTCAATTTCAATGTCACATACTGTTCAAATATAGGCTCGTGAAGGGATTTTATCCTGGATATTTGGCCAGCGCATACAGATGAGGAACTTCATGTGCCCAGGGATTAGGTGGAGACACCCTAGATAGAAGTGAAAAAAATAAAGATCAGCCGGAGCTTTTTCAAAATAAGAATGATTGTCTATACATTTTCCCTTTTGTTTCTTTATTGCGCTTTGGTTTTTGATTGATTAGTAAGAACAACTTGATATTTGTTCCTAATTCTCATTGTTTAGCTAATTGTATTATTATAGGCTGCACCAGATGGATCATTTGTTCTCTTACATGGTTGTGCTCACAACCCAACAGGAATAGACCCAACTCCTGATCAGTGGGAGAAAATTGCTGATGTTATTCAAGAAAAGAACCACATTCCTTTCTTTGATGTTGCATACCAGGTAAACAGTTTCTACCTATATAGCATTTTATCTGCAAAATGATGCAACCCTCACCAACAATTTTACTATAGGGATTTGCCAGTGGAAGCCTTGATGAAGATGCGTCTTCTGTGAGGTTGTTTGTTTCACGCGGTATGGAACTTCTAGTCGCTCAGTCTTACAGCAAAAACCTGGGGTTATATGCTGAAAGGATTGGAGCTATTAATGTTGTTTGCTCGTCGTCAGATGCTGCCTCTAGGTATATTATTTTACGTCATGACAAAATTGTTCTTCATTGTTACTGAATGGATTTTCGTTGAGGTTATAATAAGGTCCAGTCACTGTGCTCCCCAGCTTTGAACCTAGGATATTCCCTTTCAAAGGTCTCGAGTATTGGGCATCCCAATCTTTAGTTAAGTGATTATAAGATGGTGTTATACAAAGCCTTTACCCAGTGTCTGTCAGCTGCATGAGTTTCTTTTTTCTATTCTTTTTCTGTGTCTGATAAAAGATCATATCTGTTTGTTCTTTACTGTTTCTGTCATGTGCATATAGGTTTATTATATATTACTTTTTTGTTTTGGAATAGAAAAAGCTGCTCCACTTTGAACAATTATGAAGAAGTATAATATATAAAAAAGTGATATAATTTAAAATTTTCATTAATAAGAACAAAAATCTTCTATTGGTGGAGGGAAATGCAGTCATAGGGGGTTGACATTATATGATAAAATAGAATAAATTGTAAACAACTCAAATGTTGATGGTTTTCTTGTTCAGGGTAAAGAGCCAGCTGAAAAGGATTGCCCGTCCGATGTATTCAAACCCTCCTGTTCATGGTGCTAGGATTGTAGCCAATGTTGTTGGCGACGCTACTCTTTTCAACGAATGGAAAGAAGAAATGGAACTAATGGCTGGACGTATAAAGACCGTAAGGCAGAGGCTCTTTGACAGCCTCTCTCAGAAAGATGACAGTGGAAAGGATTGGTCTTTCGTTCTTAAACAGATTGGCATGTTTTCTTATACCGGTTTGAACAAATCACAGGTAAACTTAACTATCTAATGTTGGTTGGTTATATATTCTCAGTTCATGGCATCAGGCATCTGGGTTTTGGCTTAATACTTAGCTTTACCTATTTCCTTTAGGCAAATGTTAAGAGCAATTACAACAATTACTAGGGGGGTAACACACTTTTGGCAGTCTTAGGACCGCCAAAATTCATGTGCATATCCAGGACTACCAAAATTTTGGTATCCCATATAAAATCAGGATTGCCAAAATTTTAGTACTCCTAAAATAGCAAGGATTGTAATTTTCTTTGGTAGTCCTGGCTGGATATGCACACGACTACCAAAGTGTGTTAGTCTTCTAGTAATTTTTGTGGTGCCTTTAACATTTGCCTTTCTTTAAGGTATAGTAATGTTGTGTTTCGTTTGCTATTAGAGTGACAACACGACTACCAAAAGTGTGTTGTCCCTAATAATTTTTGTAGTGCCCTTAACATATGCCTTCTGTAAGGTATATAGTAATTCTGTTGTGTTTTCGTTTGCTATTAGAGTGACAACATGACGAAAAGTGGCATTTTATAGACCAAGGACGGCAGGATATCTTGGCTGGTCTCTCTCTGCAAAATGCGAGTACCTTGCCGATGCCATTATCGATTCTTTTCACAATGTAAGCTAGAAGGCGTAGAAGCTCATTTTTTTTAATGTTCTTGACGGCTTTGTTGGAAGTTTTTGATGGTTGTTCCACTTCATTTGAGTCCCATTATAGTAGCAACTTTATAAGCATTAAATTGTACCATCTGTGGTCATTGTTGATGGAAATAATTGAATGTTCTACAGGAACATTGCATGTAATATTTGTATTTGTCGTCGATAAACTAGAATAATAAAAATGACAATTTAATTGGTTGTCAGTTTTAAAATGTTTTGACAGTACTAGTTTGCCTGCAATTGTGCCTGGGGCTGAATATTGTCTTGACCTCTTGGGCAGTTAACTGATATTGCTGATACTTCTGCAAGAATAATGTCTCTTTTGTTATGAAATAGTCAGTGCGTATGGACACATGCAATAACTTTTGCAAGTTAAAGTAATATACGATTTTTTTTTATTAATATAGGAGATGCTTATAGAAGATGAGTGATACTGTTAGTCTAAACCAAGCTACTTTAGGTAGGATCTAATTAGTGAAGGGTTTTTTGGGATGAACAAGGCACTACAATTTTGATAATAATGTACATATATCTAGGACTGTCATTTTTTTTTTTGCATTCCTTGTTATTTTAGGAATGCCAGATTTTATTGGCAGTCCTATTTTTTCAAAATTTTCAAAATATGATGGTTAGAAACTATAAATGTCCTCTAACAATTTTTTCATTTGCCTTTTGGATCTCACATCATCTTTATGGGATAAGGAGATCTTAGTCAAAATTTAAAATTAGTAGTAGCTTATTTGCACTTAAATACTATGAAGTAAATTTTTGCTAGTTAAATATGGCAAATGTTAAAGGCCACCCCTTTTACTAAGGGCCACCAACTTAAAATTTAAAAAAAAATTACAAGTTTGCCATTTTGAAAACATTAAGGGCCACCCCGCTTCTGTCAATCGAGGACTGCAGGACTTGCCTGCAGTCTAAAGTGAACACAGGACTGCAGTGCTTGCCTGCAGTCCTAAATTTTTTTTTAAAATTTTTAACTTACAGTGACTGCAGGGCTTGCCTGCAGTCCAAAGTGAAGACAGGACTGCAGGCAAGCTCTGCAGCCCCCGAGCGCGGACTCCGGCCCGCTGGCGCCCTCCGCGAGGATGGACGGCTTCCTGGCCGCGCTGTGGGGGCTGTCGCCCAAGATCATGGTCGTCAAGGAGCACGAGTCCAACCACAACGAGGCCGCGCTGAGCGAGAGGTTCATGGAGGCCCTCAACTTCTACGCGGCGCTGTTCGACTGCCTGGAGTCGACGGTGGCGCGGCAGTCGGTGGAGCGGGCGAGGGTGGAGAAGCTGCTGTTCGGGGAGGAGATCAACAACATCATCGCTGCGAGGGGCTGGAGCGGAGGGAGAGGCACGAGAAGCTCGAGAGAGAGGGTGCGGAGGCTGGACGGAGCCGGGTTCGGGAGGGTGCCGCTGAGCTACTACGGGTGCTGCAGGCGAGGAGGAGCTCGAGGAGGCGGAGGAGGAGTGAGGAAGCGGAGGTGTTCGAGGAGGAGGGGGGAACGAACGGGAAGGGGGGTTTTGGGTTTTTTGTTTTCTTTTTTTTTTTCCTTTGGTAGCCCTTAGTAAAATGGTCATTTTAGGTTGCCCTTAGTAAAAATAAGAGTGTAGGATGGTTGCCCTTAGTAGGTTGGTGGCCCTTAGTAAAAGGGTGGGGGGGGGGGGGGGGGGGGGGGGGGGGAGGGGGTGTGACCTTTAACATTGCCTTAAATATCCTGAGCTTTTAAGTATCTCCTCTGAAATCAGCCGTCTGCCATCCAACTTATCTGACTTGCAAGCCACTTGCAATCCATGGAGTAGAATTTGCAAAATTTATGATTTAAGGGATGAAAAGATTTTGGTTGTCAGTGCAAAATTTAAAACTCAACTCCAAGATGAATAAATCATTTTTCTTTATCAAGAGGATATTATTTTGATCGGAATTTATTTTGTCACCCCCTTTCGTGACCGTCTATTGTCCGCAACTGATGTGGTCTCCCTCCAGCCTTCCCCTGCTAGCTCCGCCCCACCTCCAATGGGGGTCGTCACGTCGTGCGGACAATTGACGATCACGAAAGGAGGGCTGGCAAAATAGCAGGGTTATATTTTGGTTTACTGACTTATTAAAATGCAGCCTTGGAAGTGTTAGATGAAAAATATTCTAAATTCTCCTAAAAAATTCATAGGATAGAAAGTAATACTATATTTGCTTAATGTATCAATTATTTTATCATGACATATTTTATTTTCGAGAATGCAATTTTTCCAAAAAATATGGAAGACCATCCCTTGAGAAAAAACATGTATATGCAATATTGTCTTGTCGGATTCAAGTCAGTCAAGTTCTGGTATGGTCATCAAGTCAGCAGTTGGATTGAAGTTTAGGTCCGGCCCCTGGTCAACTGAGTCAGGATGGTTCGGGTCAATCAAGCCACTTTATTTTTGTGGGTTAAAATTAATTGCCAAAAACTACTTAACATATCTTATTACTAAAAGTTTTATATACATGGAATTTATATAAGAATATTTTAGCAAATGTTCCCACTATAAATATACAAATTAGTATATTCTAACTTATTTAAAAAATTAGCAAATATTTTCATTATGAGTAAAATAATCAAAATTTTGGTTAAATAACGAGAGTATATATTAAATTTTACGAAGATGTATACAAAAGAATAGAAACTTTTGATATTTTTATATAATAGTTTTTATATTTATAATAGAAACATTTGCTAAAATATTCTATTTATATATTACCATACTCCCGAATTCCGTCCTAGATATTAGTGCTTTAGTGGTCGGAGCACAGTACAAAACGCATTGCATGTGCAAATCTATCAAAATCAAGCATGAGTTGATTCCTCTCATCCTCTGCCACCTCTTTCCTTACCGTCGGCATGTCCGACCAAAATGATACAATTGGTACAATAATTGTTGCAATAATTTCTTCAACTACCGCAATATTCGTTACTGCCAAAATGACTATGACACAACATACAATAGAAAATATAAAATCATTTACAACATTTTTAATGATTATTTTTCATTCAATGTAATAAAGTCCCAACTAAAAAATTGATCTCCTCTTAGTAACATTTACTGTAACAATAGTTACAATCATATGCATGCTAATTACAACCTTCCATATAATGAATTTGTAAATTAGAATATTAAAGTCTGCATCACGGATCCCACATCTATAAACAACTTATCTCATTTAACAAACTCTTTTAATCACAAAAATAATATATTTTTGGTAGGTTAGTGCTATATTAATATTTTTTACATCCTAGTGTGTATATATATTATATATATATATATATTATATATATATATATATATATACTAGTCTACATGTACGTGCTTTGCACGTATTTTAATTAGAATATCATAAGGTCAATTGTCGTCTTTACGTTTTTTTCAGGTGACTATTCATGTATTTGTGCTTTTTTTACAATGCCAATAGATTTGAATTACGAATTTTGTTTTTAATTTTCTATTGAGAATAATAATATTTGAAAAATGGCATGGACAGAAAAATTTATTACCATTGGAATATGAAGAGTTGTATGAAAAAACAAAATTTCACAGCATGCAAACTTTATTGCTTTGACTCTTAAACATAAATGACATACAAGTTGACATAATAACATTATGTTTATAAAATACTCAAGTGTATTTTAGGAATTCAAAATTTCACCACCAAGTTTTCCTATATATATACTAGCATATGTGCACGTGCCTTGCACGTATTTTAACATTCTTTTAATTAACTTAGGAAGACTCTTTAGGAAGACCAAAGGGTAGTCTTCCTAATTATTAAGTTGACTTTATTAAAATTAATGAACAATTTTTAATTAGTATAGACATGCAAGGGTATTTTCGGAATTCAAAATTTTCACCATCGAAGTTTTCCTATATATAGTAGAATAGATATATGCCCAAATGGTCAGGAGATCGATTTACGGTGAAAAAGTTTGACACAATTACCATTGCCACACAAATAATATATATATATATATATATTATAATATATATATATATATATATATATATATTACACGGATCAAAAGTCACGTCATGAGAGCCTCGCCAAAGAACCCCCCCCCCCCCCCCCCCCCCCAACACCAATCCATCGGATAGGGAGGGGTCCGTTCGATCAACGGTTGAGAGGCAGGCGGAGTTTCCGCAAGACTCCCAATATGGACTATATATATATATATATATATATATACACACACACACACACACACACACACACACACACGACGTCACACACGAGACTCTGCACGCTGCATTGCATGCCTTTGGACCCACTGCCCTAAACTTTCACCATTTTTATAAATGGAAAGAATAATACATCTCCGTGGCTCGATCCACTGATCTTCCGTCGTCCAACCAGGATCTTGTGCTTTTTCCAGATAACCACAAAAGTCGCTCGAGTTCATATCGTCATATTGCTATAAGACTCGTGGTAATATTGTAATCCGTTTGGTAAACGCTCCCTTTAAAGATTTCACACTATTAATTTATACGGAGATTAAAAAGTTTAGAACCTTCCAAAAATTGAAACTGTGTAAGATCGTACAACTTGTATATGCTCAGAAACAACACCGATGGTATACATTTTCCATTTGAAGTGACAAGATTTCACAAGATCCCACCCTAACGGCTATGGTGGAATCCAACCCACATGCTCAACTCCAGCATGACTTCGTAATGGCATGTCTCGACTCGATCTTGAGCCTATCAGGCTTTGATCGGACTCGACCCAGGTATCAATTTCGAACTTAAAACCGCATATAAACCAAGTTGCGACCTGTCGATTTGGCAAAGCAGAGTCTAGCAATTGATGCATCAACAAGTGAAACCTTAACCATCAACTGTACCATCAGATCTTAAAAGAAAAGAAAAACGATATTTACTGCTCACCTTTAGAATCCGAATGACATATTACAAAATACATTTGCTGCACCACACTGAAAGCTACAGCGACTTGATAATTATGATGGAGAACTGGCAGCAGTATCAGAGCAACACCCCGGTAACGTCACTGCAGATTCTGGATTCACGCGGTTTAAGCGAACCGACCCAAGAATGTATTCAGGTAGTTCGTTCTCTTCTTTGGCCTGAAATTGTCACAAGCAAAGTTCACCATCAGCAACAAACTAAGGCCTCGTTTGGTTCGCGGAATGGAAAGAAAAGGAAATCAATTACTTGGCATTTCTTTCCTTTGGAGAATTATAATTTCCATCAATTTTCCTTTCCGATATTTGAAAATGTCAAGGAATTTGGGAAAAAAAAAAGTGAATACTTCAAGGTGGGAAAGTGATTTCATACTTGAATGGATGTAATCATTTTCCCTTAATTTTTCTTCCATTGGGAATCACTTTACTTTCCTTCTCAATTTCTTTGGCACCCAAACATAAGAAAGGAATCACTTTCCTTTCCCAACCCCATGATTCCGCGAACCAAACGAGGGCTAAAAGTTGCACATAAGACTTGAGAGTGTTGAGAATCAATAAGGGATTTTAGTCCCACATCGGAATATGTAGTATGTAGAGGAGCTAGACTCCCTATAAGTAGTGAAGTAGTCCATCAATAAAATAATCCAACTATTATTTTCTACATGGTATCAGAGCCATAACTCTCTCTCTCTCTCCACAAATTTTTTTTTTTTTTTCCTCCAAGCCGCCGACCCCCTCCCTCTCCGTAGCAGTCGACCTTCCCCCTCTCCGTAGCAACCGACCCCCCCCCTCTCTCGTAGCAGCAGACGCTCCCCCCCCCCCCCACCCCCTGCCGCCACCCTACCTACAGCCCAAACCCGCCGCCCCTACCTCCAGCAGCACCCGCCGCCCCCTACCAACAGCAGCGCCCGCCGCCCCCCTACCAACAGCGCCCCGCCCCCCTACCTCCAGCAACCCGCCGCCCCCTACCTACAGCAACCCGCCCCCCCCCCCCCCCCCCCCCCCCCCCCCCTACCTACAGCAACCCCGCCGCCCCCCCTACCTACAGCAGCACCCTTTCAGCCCCTACCGTCCCCCCTCCCATCCAAACCCTAACCCTAGCCCTAAGCCTAGCCCTCTTGCCATGGAAACCCTAACCCTAGCCCTAGCAGTCCCATCCAAACCCTAACCCTAACCCTAGCCGTCATAAAAAAAAAAAAAAAATTCGGCGTATTTCGAAGACAAGTCGAGATGTCAAATTCTTTATTTGCACCGACTCTGTTCCTAGATTGCGCCGTTTGGAACTAACACATGTGTATGTTGTTATTCCTCCTTCACATCAGGATCTATACAGAGACTGATCATGTCTTCTCTGGTGTCCTGACGTGTTCACTTTACATGCGCGCGCCGGTGCTGGCCAAGTTAGTAGCGCATTCGTAAAGTCTGTGACGTCGAAGAAGACGACGAAGCCGAAGGAGGCGACGAAGTTGCCGTAGCCGACGAAGACGAAGAAGTCGACGAAGTTGGGGAAGTTGCCGACTCCGACGTCGAAGAAGCCGACGTAGACGACGAATCAGGGTTCACAGTTGAAGAAGCCATGGATTCGATCAGTGGCAAACTGACGGCCGAAGAGATGAAGGCCTTGGTTGATGATATCTTATCAAAAGATTAACCGAGGTCACCCCACGTGTGATCCATACTGATGTGGATCCGTCCCCTTACAAAATGGGGAAATTGGAGAAGCTGGAGACGAAGTTGGAAGGAACATCCAACTACTTGAAGTGGTCGCGGCAGGCGATGCGGACACTGAAGGGACGTGGCTTGGTTGGCTATGTCACTGGCCAGGCCACGGCGCCAGCCGATCACTCCACCAAGGAGTATGCTGTTTGGGAGATTGTCAACAACGTTGTGGCTGGGTGGTTGACTGCCTCTTTAACCGACCAGGTGTCGGGCAATGTCGAGGCCATGGAGGCTGCCGCTGATATATGGCGGACTCTAAAAGATATGTACTCCGGCTCGGGCAACCCTATGCGAGTCTTTCAACTGCAAGATGAACTCGATAGGGTGGCCCAAGACGACCGTACTATCTCTGAGTACGCGGCCCTGTTGAAGAAGTTCTGGTCTGATCTGGATCATTATGATCCTCTTGGGATGGAAGATGCACAAGTCGAACCGACATTCGCGAAGTACTTTCAGACGTTCCTAGCTTATATTTCCCGGCAGCGTATGATAAAATTTCTGAAGGGCCTACACCCTGTATTTGAGCAGAGACGGAATATTCTCCTATCCCAATCCACGCTTCCGACCTTGGAAGAAGCTATAGCTGTTATGACACAGGAAGAAGCTCGACTAAAGCTGATGCCCAACAAGGGCTTCTACCAGGGGGAGCAAGCCGCGGTTGAAAAGTCTGCCCTTGCTGCCTTCAATCAACCTCAATCTATGGGTGGTGTTTGCCACAATTGTGGTGACTCCGGACATTACATCCGTTTTTGTCCAAAACCCTTGCGCAATCAGTCTACTGATCGAGGACGGGGTCGTGGAGGCCGACGTGGTGGTAGAGGAGGATATGGTAGAAGGAGTGGACACAAAGCAAATCTGGCGGAGGAAGGGGGAGAGAATCAACTGGCTGAAATAACCCCGCTTGAGCGGGAGTTCCTTGAGAAGTTGCGAGGCACAAAGCTGGGTTCGGCCGACAGTCCTGGGGCGTCTTCAACCTCAGGAGATCACATCACTTGCTTTGCCCAAACCAGCACCGATGATTCTGCACGTGCTCTTGCATCTATCCATCAGCCAGGATGGATTATGGACTCTGGGGCATCTCGCCATGTCACTGGGTCCCGTGGTGCGTTTCAGGAATATACTCACCTCCCATTGCCAGAGAGTATTCAGACTGCTGATGGTACATCCAACCCTGTAATGGGTAAAGGCACTGTTGCATGCACCCCTTCCATCACTCTAACCAATGTCCTACATGCTCCGTCTTTTTCTGTCAATCTCCTATCCATTAGTGCCATTATACTTGATCTTAACTGTACTGTTTCCTTTGATATTCCTCAGGTGACTTTTCAGGAGAAAGGGACAGGACGACGACTTGAGACTGGCACATGGCATAAGGGGCTGTGGTATTTAGACAGGACTGGACTGGACAACGCATTGGCATCCTTGGTAGCAGACGCACCACCAGAAGCTTCCTGTCGCAGTGTTGAAGCTGACTTGCTACTCCACCACCAGCGTGTCGGACATTCTTCTTTTAAAGTTCTTAGTCGAATGTATCCGTCCTTATATCAAAGGGCTAATAAAGAGAAGTTATTTTGTAATGCTTGTGAGTTGGGAAAACATACTAGGAGTACGTATGTGAGCACGGGGAATAGGAGTTCAGCTGCTTTTGACATGATGGAAGAACTTGGAGCACTGGAGAAAAATAAGACATGGGAGCTGGTTCCATTATCCAAAAGGAAGAAAGCTGTGGGATGCAAATGGGTGTACACAGTGAAAGAGACGCCAGAAGGAAAAGTAGAGCGGTACAAGGCGAGGTTGGTTGCAAAAGGATTCACACAGTCATATGAAATAGACTATGATGAGACTTTTGCCCCAGTAGCAAAAATGAGCACCGTGAGAACTCTGGTCTCCATTGCAGCGAACTATGGGTGGAAGCTGTACCAGTTGGATGTGAAGAATGCCTTTCTTCATGGGGACCTGCAAGAAGAAGTATACATGGAGCTCCCGCCTGGGTGCTATGCGACGGAATCAAACGGAGGGACGTCGCAAGGAAAGGTGTGTAAACTGAAGAAGTCGCTATACGGGCTCAAGCAATCTCCTCGAGCATGGTTTGACAGATTCAGAAAGGCTGTCACAGGCATGGGATACCGTCAAACAAATGCAGATCATACGGTCTTCCTCCAGCATGCAAGAGGCCACATCACTATACTTGCTGTATATGTGGATGATATAGTGATCACAGGTGATGATGAAGTCGAGATCGCTAAGCTGAAGTCAAAACTCGCGAATGAGTTTGAGGTGAAGGATTTAGGGGCGATGAGGTACTTTCTAGGTATCGAAGTGTGTGAAGGCGAACAGGGAATTGTTCTATCACAAAGAAAATACACACTAGATCTGCTGAAGGAGACGGGGGCACACTCGCCCTGATATCTCATTTGCAGTAAGTGTAGTGAGTCGCTACATGCATGATCCAAGAAAGGGTCATATGGAAGCAGTATTTCAGATCTTGAGATATCTGAAAGGAACGCCAGGAAAGGGGCTATGGTTCAAGAAGAATGGACGCATAGAAGTTGAGGGATACTGTGATGCAGACTGGGCGAGCTGCATAAACGACAGAAGGTCTACCACGGGATACTGTGTTTTTGTAGGAGGAAATCTGGTCTCATGGAGAAGCAAGAAACAGTCAGTGGTAGCACGGTCGACAGCTGAAGCAGAATACAGAGCAATGGCTCTGGGAGTGTCAGAGTTGCTGTGGGTGAAAGCATTGCTGACAGAGTTGCAGCTGGATAAGGGAGCACCATTGCGTCTTCTGAGCGATAGTCAAGCTGCAATAAGTATAGCTAACAATCCAGTTCAGCACGACAGAACGAAGCACATCGAGATTGATCGATTCTTCATCAAGGAGAAGCTGGAACAAGGGATACTGAAGATTGACCATGTCCGCTCAGAAGAACAAGTTGCAGACTGTCTGACTAAGGGTCTTAGTTCATTAAGTCTGTCGAAGCTATGTAACAAGATGGGGATGATCAATATCTATCGCCCATCTTGAGGGGGAGTGTGAGAATCAATAAGGGACTTTTAGTCCCACATCGGAATATGTAGTATGTAGAGGAGCTAGACTCCCTATAAGTAGTGAAGTAGTCCATCAATAAAATAATCCAACTATTATTTTCTACAGAGAGTATGATAAATACATGATAAACATCTTTCGTGTTAAAATGAGGACGCTGAAGCTGATGTTTTCCAATCATTTAATAGGGATAGATCACGGTAACCCTCTGTGTTTCACTTCATAAAGTGTCATGTATTATGCAATGAGACATAATCACATACTACACAGGTATTGGTATAGTTTTTTTTAGGTATTGGTATAGTTGTTTTACTAGTATTCTTGTGTTCATGTTTTCAGACCTCAAAACTTGATGCAGTACTCAGTATAAAATGTGACACGAAGCTTCCATAAGCAAATATATAAACAATGAACATGCACTAAGTTGAGCAGGAATCAACTTATAAACCATGATAAAACTTGGTATATCATCATCCGAGCCTTCTCCTATCAGAATGGGGTCGACTATGGAACACATAATGAAGCTCCACTTATGACTGGTTGTCTCTCCGACGTCAACCCTCTATGTTTATACCAAATTCCTAACGAAGGCTGCTATGAGCATGAGAGGGTCATGCCATAAAACCTAGAGGACAAGTTGGCAGTTAGTGGATTTACTTTTTGGTTATGCATTTTAAGCTCATGCAACCAAGATCCATCCTCCACGTATCCCTAAACTCACAGAAGAGTCTAGACAAAGAGGTAAGATGATACAATTTGCTATAGGGAATTGCATTCATCTCCGTAAAATAAAATTTATAACAGCCTTGGACAATTAGTTTGGTTGCACACCACTAGGATCAAACCTAGGAAACTATTTTTGTTTAGACAACTTATAAAGTGGTCAAAAAGGGTTGAAATTAAATTTGATTGCAAGGTAAGTAATGGGATAGAGTAACTGGAAGAAAATTACTGTGCATTAACCATAATGTGCACGCTAGAATGCAGTAAACATAACATAAAATAAAGTAGCACGTATCATTTATAGAATGTCAAAAAAATAATATCACGATAAAAAGAAATAATATCACGATAAGAAGACGAGTAAAACATATGGTTGCAATATATGTTACCAAAAATGAAAATTATAAAAAGAAACAGCAAAATTTATAGTGTACTTTAATCATCTGGATACAAACCTCAACCAGGAATGCAAGATCAACAACAATGCCAGTGACGTATCCAAGAACTAAACCGATGATACTTCTTGCAACAGATGAGGAGCCAATATCAACATCTATCTGCACAGGTGTATAAGAGTTCTCGGTAAATGAATGCCGAAAGTCAATCTATTTACATAAAGAGTGTAAGTGCTCACAAGTGGAATGAGTTCACTGAGCCAATCACATAATAAATCCTTAATGGAGTTGTATTCAACGTGACAATGGGGAGTTCATTCATGTAAATGGTGCAAGTTAGTCTTCTAACCTGAGATCATTATGACATCTTTCTACTCCAGTTTATTCCTAATCATGGGTTGCCAAAGGGTAGTCATTGGGTTGCCAAATGTACTTTCTATCCAGTTTAGCATATGTTTGGTTGCAGGAAAGTGTAGAAAAGTGTGAAAATAGAGATACAGAGTTTGCGTACGCGATGCATATGTATAAATTTTGACTTTCCAAAAGTTGTTTGGTTGGAGAAATTGGAAGATATGAAAGTTGATAAAACAAAGAGTTTCGTTGTTTGCATGATTGTTGAAAGTGGAAAAAAAAAAGTTCGATTGTTTGGATAGTTCTTGAAAGTGGATGTTGGTTGGAGATGTGGTAAATCTGGATAGACTTACTCTCAACTTTTTTTTACATTGTTAATTGTCATTTAAACATAAAATATAATTAGTTCACACAAGTAATTAACATATAATTAGTAAATATAAATTTTCTAAAATATACTTTTTTTAAAAATCATAAATGAAAAAAAAGTAACAAACATCACCACCACCCTCATCATTAATTTTTTTTTATAGTAACAATCACTACCTAAAATTGCAAAGATGTTGGGTAAATCCTAAGTTGTACTGGGCGCTAGGCGAGGCGAGGCGAGGCGACAGCCTACCCGCCTCGCCTAGGCGTCCGCCCAGGTCACAAAATTATGTGCATGAAAAAAAATGCAATATAGCAGACAGTGCAGTTATGTACTTATGTATAAGTTATGTGCTTATAACAGTATAAGATATTAAGAAGTAACAATATAGCAGTATAAAAGAACAATTGATTTGTCAAGAATAGTTGATAACTAATATACACAATTAACATTAACATGAACAGTTGATAAATTTGTATGTACTTATAACAATATAAGATATTAAGACGCCTTATCCGCCTATCACTTCCCCTGGTCGACCCTAGGCGTCCGCCTGGGCGCGCCTAGGCACCCATCGCCATACATGGAGATATGATCGAGGCACCCTCCCCTCAACCTGGACGCCTAGGTGCGCCTAGGCGTCGCCTGTAACAACATAGGGTATATCAAGGTGGAAAGCATGTGTATTATGCATAAAAAAATAAATTGGTGGGACGACGAGGAAAGAGTGAGGAAACTGTTTCTAAAGTCAACAATCAACATGTGCAAGAGCATTCCATATCAAACACTAACACACATCATCACCACGCTTAAAAAAAGCAGTGGCAGAATGGACGAAGCAACAGCAACTCCGGACTGATACCGACTACGTTCACCGCCTCCGAGATCCCGCCGACTACGTCGTCGCCGCACGCGCGCATCTCCCTCCAGTCGTCCACGGGTGCCGGACTACCCTGCCATTCATTTCTACGGCTCCGGCGCAGAAGCTCTGCCTGTAGATGAGATGAGGGTGACCACAAGCTTCCTTCCAATTTTTTTCTCTCATTTCCTCCTCTGGACTTCCTACACGTTTCAAACAAAATTAAAGGAATGTGAAACTGGAGGAAGGGGTGGGGGGGTGGGGGGGAGTGGGCAGGAACTCCTCGACGGTCAAATCAAGAGAATCAAAAGAGTTACATTTCTGCAACCAAACAGCTGAATCTGATGAGTTTCAATTTTTCTCCTACTTTCAATCCAGTTTCCTCCAACCAAACAGCCCCCTAGTCTTAACCATGAGTTGCCAAAGGGTAGTCATTGGGTGTAAATCCCATGTCTCTAGTTGAGACAACTATGAAAGAAAAACTAAAATACCTGATAATTGTTGTCTGCTGCTAATATAATGCAAAAATCCAACTTCCTCTTTTGCCTTTTAGTCCCACATTGGCTGCAAATGTCCATGTGAGGATGTATATATTATTTCACTCCCTTTGCTCTCTTGTAAATTTGTGTGGGTAGCCCTATGGGCCACACGCGCCCGGCTCGACTCGGTTCGGTTCGACGCGTGTAACGGGTGTGGGTTCGCGTGGGCGCCGAATCTCGATTTGAATTTCTCTTCGGGTTCGGATGGAGACCCTAAAATCCTTTTTGCTCTTTACTGTTCTGACCGGTTTTATAATCCGACAGTTGGATAATTAATGACTTTTATTTTCATCAGTAATCAGCCTCCAAAATTCTGTACAACCTTTAGCCATTATACCCTCATCAATTTTTCATTATTCGCTTTTAATCCGGGGGTTACGGTTCTACCCTATATTTAGTCCATCTTTGTTGACGAGAGGTACAAAAAAAATAGTAACAAAACTCTGCTGTTTTCCACATTCTAAATTTCAGAAAAGTCT
The DNA here is from genome assembly GCA_029216955.1 of Iris pallida. Classification (NCBI taxonomy): domain Eukaryota; kingdom Viridiplantae; phylum Streptophyta; class Magnoliopsida; order Asparagales; family Iridaceae; genus Iris; species Iris pallida. The sequence goes on from JANAVB010003000.1 coordinate 2,150,668, forward strand.
TCATCATGGTTCTCTTCGTCTCTCATTTCAAGTCTTCGTTGGGCAAGCTAGGTTCGGGTCATTCTCTCGAAGTTGTGCGCAACGACGAGAAACCGATAGCACATGAATTTTACCACTAGAAGAGTTCGAGAAAAGTCTGCACATAGATCTCGGATAAACTCTTAGGACAGTGCGTAGTGCACGACTTCCCCAGAAACCGATAACACCTAATATTTTTTATTTTGTTTGTAGGAATTGAAGAAATATTACAACAATAACTGAACGACATGATATCAGTGGGTGTAACGATATCCTCACACCATATGTGAGCATGACAGGCTTATAGGTGTCAATCTTTCCTTGCAAAATAGGATCTAGTAGTTGTTCTTAATTCAGTAAAAATGTTATGATCTATTATCAAGTTGATCCGTATTAGTTCTAAACTTGTTGTCATCTTGATGTTGAGCCTAATTGGTCAAACATTGAGTTGGATAACCAAGTTAAAACAAGGTATAAGTTCTATAATTCAAGTACGATTTGAAATTATGGTCAATTGACTAAGTCTATCCTAAGTAGACTTGTGCTAGCACATGAAAAAAATACGTTTTGACTTGGTCTACTCCTAGTGATGTCATAACTATCCTAACGTGATCAGGGTTGATATAATATCATTCATATAATTGATAGGGATCAATTATATATAACTAGGAGTCAATATAAATTCCCTAATATGGCAAGGATTTTATGTGGTCAGATAATACCAAAATGAGGCCAACATATTGCCAAGTTTACCCTAACCCTATACTATTAATATAGGGCCAAGGGAACCACGAAAATCATTCAAGCATTTGGGCTAAACCTGCTACAATACCCCAAGTGCCCCCACCTCCTCTCTTGTTTTTTGTCTATCCACCGGACCGACCAACTATCCCATCTGCCAAGGCGGAACAGAAACACAACTTTGGTTGCAAAGCTCTGAGGAGTTTTCAGGGATTTTGTTTTGGTGGTTTGGTGCACGATTGCAACAAGTGTTGCTGGAAGGTTTGGTTGTTCGAGACATCATGCAGCGGTTGAGGCGGCATGTGGATATCATTAGAGATCGTTCAAGTGTGTGGTTCTTTGCATCGACGCCTACCGTGAACCATAAGTAGTGTATATAATATGTATAAAAAACAGAGATGGAAAAGTTTTCTGTATATTGATTCAAGAAGAAAATACATTTAAATAAAAAAATAAAGTCCTAAAAGCAAGGGAAATTTACACCACAAATCTGACTCGTAAGGAAAGCGATTCTAACAACTAACAATACAATAAAATTACAGCTAATAATACAATAAAAAAATTGAATTAAACATAGTTGACTAAATAAAAAATAGGATACGATTTGATTTCTTCCACACTCCCTCTCAAGCTTGGCTGAAGATATTGGTGAGACCAAACTTGCTTACAAGGAAATCAAATGTTTGTTTTGTTAGCCCTTTCATGAGTACATCAGGTAGTTGCTGAGAAGTAGGCACATAATGCTGATAATACCTCAATTAAGCTTTTCTTTGATAAAATGTCGATCTAACTTCACATGTTTAGTCCTATCATGATGGGCAAGATTATGATCTATACTGATGATTGACTTATTATCATAGTAGAGGTGCATAGATTCTTCGTATTTGATCTACAACTTTTCCATCACTCTCCTTATATAAGTTCACAAACTCCATGAGACAATGCTATATACTCAGCTTTTGCACTGCGTTGCAACAACATACTGTTTTTACTTACGCCATGTCACCAAATTTCCCCATAATAGGGTATAATACCCATATGTTGACTTCCTATTGTTGATGGATCCAGCCCAATCTGTATCAGTAAATGCTCTCACTTTTCGATTGTCAGTTTTTGCAAAAAACAATCAATTTTCAGGTGTTTGCTTCAAATATCTGAAGATTCTATACACTGCATCAAGATGACCTGGACACAATGCGTGCATATACTGACTTACTAAACTCACAACAAAAGCTATGTCATGTCTCCTATGTGAAAGATAAATGAGCTTTCCAACAAGGTGTTGATAACTTTCTTTGTCAACAAGATCCCCTTCGTACATTTTTGCTTTATTACCAAGTGTTGAGGAATAAGAACGAAAACTATAAGACGAACGTCCGCGACGAACTAATACCCACAAGTCAAACACGGTGGTCAACTTATGCAGAAAAATAAAGATCACACAATTCAAGGCAAAGACACAAGAAATAAGCGGAAAATTTTAACCGGTAAAAAAGTCACCGGAAGAGCGAGATCACTACTAAATAAGGTTACAAGGATTTACAATATTGCTACAACTTTTGTAACCCCAACTACTAGAGAAGGTACACAAGAAATCTTAGAGATTACACTCAAGAAGATCCGAGAAACCCAATTTCTCTCTCCTTCAATCTCTCTATTTCTTCTCTTTCTTTCTCTCAACCTATTGGTGGCTACCCAACACCTTTCATTGAGCACAAATTATTCATTAGACAAGGAACTCTCTGTCCCTTTATATAGCATGTCATGTGTCCATATATAGAAATCCAATCCTATGTAGGCATGACTTACGTTTCCATATTTTGAACTTGTTGACTAGGTAGGACTAGGATTTTGCTCCAATCATATTATTATTACGATTTCTAATACGAGTCAATCCTAACACCAAGTTCAACAAGAGTTTTACTTAGTTTACATCCCAACATGTCAGTTTCTTCTAAAAGATCCATCGTGTATGTTGATTCAAGAGAGAAAATACATTTAAATATATTCAGAAAAAGATTCAAAAAATTAACTCCTAAATTAAGGACAATTTACACCACAAATTTGACTCCTTAATGAAAGATTCTAGCAGCTAATAATACAATAACATTTGAAGTAAACACAGTTGAAAAATCAAAAACAGGATATGATATGATTTCGTCCACAATATGATTCTTAATACTACTAAATAAAACTACCGGAAGAGCGAGATCACCACTGAATAAGGTTACAAGGCACCTGTGGACGAGTCTGCCTACGACTAGTACAGAGGAGCGCCTCCTCAATAAAGGGCAATTAGCAAGTCTTCTCAAGGACCAAGCCAACGAGTTGGGCATCCTTGTGTAAACCAATTGTAATGGGTGAAGAGCTTCGACTGAGACACGAGGAGCCGACAGTACTTGAAGGGGTTCAAACGACAGACATCTTCGTCATTGATGTCGCAGTGTCCATTGCTGAATGGAACAAAATGCTAGTCCTCTATGTGCTTGGTCCTCCACCGGCGTAACCCCTCTCATTATTTGTTCGACAAGTTTGGCGTCCGCTAGGAAATGTAGAGGTATTCTCTTGCGAAAATGGATTTTTTTTGGTCAGTTTTTCGCAAGAAGATGATATGGAGTCTGTGCTTTCGGGTTGTCCGTGTCTGTTTGAAAGAAGGTTCCTCATTATCAAGCAGTAGAATCCACAAATCTCGATGGAGCAATTTGATTGCAATATTACCGTTTGGGTACAGTTTCCAAAACTCCCATTGTTATTGTGGAATGAGTTAGCTCTTCGCAAGCTGACGAGCATCATTGGAATCCCCCTCAAGATGGATGTGCCTACATCTCATCACAAACGGCTAGCCTTTGCACGTATCCTTAATGAAGTCTCGGAGCAGAGTCCCTATCGCAAGAGATGCTAGTGAGATTACTTGAGGGGCAACGTCTGAGTGCACGGTGGTGAATAAATGGTCACCTCCAACATGTACTGTGTGTCGATGTATCAAACATGAGGAGATTCACTATCTAGCACCATCGGGCGAATCTCTTCTGGAGGAGTTGATGGAAGTCCTTTGCAAGCGTAAGGAGGTGATTGCTACCCAAGGGTATCCTTTATGCTCGACAATAGAGACAATTCCAAGTTTCATTCCCTCAGTTGACTTGCCTAAGGTTCCGGAATCTGGACTATTCACTTGGGCCTTCTTCCATGTCCAAGCAGATAGTCTGGGTAGGAGTGATACCGGTGATCCTAACGGGGGCGAGCTACCTCGGGTAATAGGGGACTCTCGTCCCCTTGTGCCTAGTCCTGCAATCTAGCCAGATCCCATAGGCTGGATATGACGGAAGAACCATAAAGAGAATTGGTCAGTTCAAGCAAATAACCTGGGTAGGAGTGATACCGCTGATGCTAACGGGGGCGAGCTATCTCGGGTAATGGAGGACTCTCGTCCCCTTGTGATAAGCTTCCATGTCATAAAATGTTGCAGCAGGGAGAAGACCAAGCTGGTGCCAGAGATGAAGGCCAGCTACCAGGAGGAATTAACTACCAACTGCCTTCATCCAGCTCATCCAACTGCCAATTGCCAGCTGCCATTGCCAGCTGCCATCTCCTGTCAGCAAAGACAGTTAGGATGAGTCAGCAGTTAGTTAGAGGACTCAGCAGTAATTGCAATTGTAATTGTATCCTCACTATAAAAGGAAGAATTAACTGCAATAATAAAACAGACTGGAATTTAGCACTTATCTTCATATTTTCTTCTTCTTCTTCTTCCTTGAAGTTCTTGATTCTGTCACTTGAAGCTTTTGCAGAGGAAGCCATGGCTTCCCATGATCGAACCCCTTCCAGTTCTAGCGTGAACGGAGAGGGGTTAACAATTTGGTATCAGAGCCGGTGCACGAGTCCCATGGGAGAATGGAGGAAATGGTGCGGCCAATCCCAACCTCGTCCCAAGTTCCAGGGGGAATCCTCCACCACCAGAAGGAGAGAGGAGGTTCCAAGCCATTGAAGGTACAATCCAAACCTTGAACTCCAAATTTGATCAATTAATGGAGGAGTTAGCAAGATCAAGAAGAGGGTTTGAAGTTCCCCAAGTTAATCCCAACTTGGTGGGAAACCCATTCTTTCCCCAATCCACATTGGGATTGCCACCCCTGTTGAATGCACCCCAGCTTCATCAGGCTCAACTGAGTGACTCTCAAGTTCATGGTGGAATGTTTCATGGAAATTCCATGAACAATCCTGTTGCCAGTGCCACAATTCCCATGTCTGTGCCATTTTTTCAAGCACCTGTGAATCCAGGGTTCATGTCATCTGCAATGGGGGGACAAGCCCCTTTACCAGGGTTTATGGCTCCTGCAATGGGAGTGCCAACCCCTGGGCCAGGGTTCATACCAGCTGCATTAGGGAGGACACATGATGGAGGACATGTTCAGACAACCAGAGAATTCCAGAGAAACTCTCAACTCAATACTTCTTATGGGCCTACAGGAAATCAGCCAATCTTGAGGCTCAAATTCCCAGAATTTGATGGTACAGGGGATGTTGAGGATTGGCTCTTGAGAGCTAACCGTTATTTTTCTTACTATGGAGTGGCTAAGATGAGGACATGTTGAAGGCCTGTTCAGTGCAGCTCAAAGGAACAGCTTCTTACTGGTATGATTGGGTTATGCAGGTGAAGGGAGGGTTCATAACCTGGGCAACCTTTTGCAAGACTATTAAATCACAATTTGGACCTTCCAAATTTACTGATTACATGATAGATCTTAGGCTCCTCAAACAGGAAACAACTGTGCAGGAGTATGATTTGAACTATCAAAAAGTGTCCCAAAGAATCCAAGGGATATCTGAGAAGTGTTTGGTTAGCCACTACATAGGTGGGCTGAAAGAAGAGATCAGATATGAGGTCCAACTTGCAAATCCTGAAGACTTACCTGCTGCTATGGAAATAGCAAGGCTTCATGAGGCAAAAATGAATGCCATGAAAAGAACATATAAAAGCACTTATTATGGGAGCAAATCAGCTCTTAACCAAGGTTCAGGTCCTCTTCCAAACCAACCTGAGCCTGCTAAAAGGAATTTCACTCCAGCCTCAGCAGGAGGACAATGGCAACATCCTGCAGGAAGACAGCCATCTACTATCTCTCCAAGTGAGCTCCTGAGAAGAAAGAATTTAGGCCTATGTTTCTTATGCGATGAAAAATGGATGAGGGGACATCAGTGTAAGGAGAAGCTATGCATGCTGATTGCAGATGATGAGTTCACTGAAGAAGAGGAGCCAGAACATGAAGGTCCAGTCCAAGACAAGGAGGAGAATTCCTTTGCCATATCCTTGCAAGCTTTATCTGGGACTTTGAACCACTCTACTATGAGGTTAAGAGGTACTATTCAGAACAAACCAGTAATCATATTAGTAGATTCTGGTTCAACTCATAGTTTCATTGATGCCAAGTTCAGTGACAGACTGAACCTACCTCTGAGTGATAATAAACCATTTGAAGTTCTAGTTGCCAATGGGGACAAATTGACAAGTCAAGGTCTGTACAAAGGGGTAGTCATAGAGTGCCAAGGCAAAAAGATATCTGCCAATTTGTTGCAACTACCTATTAGTGGGTGCCAGGTAGTCTTGGGAGCAAACTGGTTGAGCACATTGGGAGATATAATCTGGAACTTTCAGGACTTATCCATGAAGTTCACTGTCAAAGGAGAGGTACAGCAGTTTAAAGGAATCAGAAATGATAGCCATCAGTGGGCAGAACCTGTTAACAAGGATCTCAGACAAGGGGGACAAGTATTTGTGATACAGCTCTGTACCCAAGTGACTGCTGAAACTGGAAATGCAATTGCAGACCCAGAAAATAACACTGAGATAGATGCCTTACTGCAAAAGTATATGGAACTGTTTGAAGAGCCAAAGGACCTCCCTCCTAAAAGAAGCTATGATCATCAAGTACCACTCCTACCTGGGGCTACACCTGTGTGCAACAGACCTTACAGACATCCTTATACACACAAAAATGAAATTGAAAAGCAAGTCAGAGAGATGCTGCAGACAGGTATTATTAGACCAAGTAATAGTTGCTATTCTTCACCTGTCATAGTAAAAAAAGGAGATGGAAGTTGGAGAATGTGTATTGACTATAGATCTTTAAACCAAAATACTGTTAAAGATAAATTTCCAATTCCTTTCATTGATGAACTGTTTGATGAATTGCATGGGGCAACTGTTTTCACCAAGTTGGACCTAAGGTCTGGGTACCACCAGGTCAGAATGAAGGATGAAGATGTGCACAAGACTGCCTTTAGAACACATGAAGGCCACTATGAATTCTTAGTAATGCCTTTTGGCCTTACCAATGCCCCTTCAACCTTCCAATCCATGATGAATATGTGTTCAGAATGTTCTTAAGGAAGTTTGTGTTGGTTTTTTTTGATGATATACTAGTGTACAGTAAGTCAATACAGGAACATCAAGAGCACCTGAGATTGGTTTTTCAGAAGTTAGCAGAGAATCAATTAAAAGTCAAGAGGAGCAAATGTTCTTTTGCACAAAAACAGGTGAAGTACTTGGGGCACATAATATCTGCAAGGGGGTGGAAGTTGACAATGACAAAATTCTGGCAGTATTGCAGTGGCCTATTCCTCACACTATTAAGGAATTAAGAGGATTCTTGGGGTTAACAGGTTATTATAGAAGGTTCATCAGGGGGTATGGCATGATAGCTAGTCCCCTAACCAACCTGTTAAAGAAAGATGCCTTTCACTGGAGTGATCAAGCCCAAGAAGCCTTTGAAAAGTTGAAAGTTGTTCTGACACAGCCCCCAGTTTTGAGAATGCCAGATTTCCAAAAGGAGTTTGTGTTAGAATGTGATGCCTCTGGGGAGGGGATTGGAGCAGTGTTAATGCAAGAAGGGAAGCCTATAGCCTTCTTAAGTCAAGGACTGAAAGGAAGGGCCAGAGACTTATCAACTTATGAGAAGAAAATGTTGGCCATACTATTGGCAGTCAAGAAGTGGAATCAGTACCTTTGGGGAAGAGTCTTCTTAATTAGGACTGATCACAAGTCATTAAAATACATGCTTGAGCAGAAGGTGCATACAGAAGCTCAATATAAGTGGGTCAGGAAGTTACATGGTTACAATTTCAGAGTTGAGTACAAGAAAGGGAGAGATAACACTGCAGCAGACAGTCTATCCAGAAGGGGAACTGTTCAAATTACTACAATTTCTCTGATATCTGCAGATTGGATTCACAACTTTAAAACACAAATGGCCCAATCAGTCTACTATCAGAACTTAGTCAATCAGTGGGAGAGTGGTCAGTTAGATCACACTAAATATGCTTGCAAGCAAGGGTTACTGTATTACAAACACAGGTTATTAGTAGACCCCCAATCTGAATTTGTACTCACACTACTCAAAGAACACCATGATAACTTGGAAGGAGGTCACTCTGGAATATTGAAGACCCTACAAAGGCTGAAGAGGGGGTGCTATTGGAGAGGAATGAAGAAAGATGTAAGAACATATGTGCAGTCTTGTGAGGTTTGTCAACAAAATAAACATGAAACTACATCACCTGCAGGCCTGTTAAGCCCCTTGCCTATTCCTGAAAGAGTATGGGAGGACATTTCAATGGACTTCATAGAAGGCTTACCAATCAGTCATCACAAGTCTACTATCATGGTGGTGGTTGATAGGCTATCAAAGTACATACATTTGTTTGCATTAAAACACCCCTACACTGCAGCCACAGTAGCACAAACCTTTGTAGAAGGAGTGTTTAAACTACATGGGATGCCTAGGTCTGTGGTAAGTGACAGGGATCCTATTTTTACAAGTCATTTTTGGAAAGAATTTTTCAAATTACAAGGGGCACAGTTGAAGTACACCACTGCTTATCATCCACAATCTGATGGACAAACAGAGGTGACCAATAGATGTGTGGAGGGATATTTGAGGTGTTTTTGCAACCATAAACCCAAAGAATGGGCTAAACTCTTGCCTTGGGCAGAGTTTTGGTTTAACACCAACTGGCATACAGCAACCAAAACCACTCCTTTTGAGGTTTTGTATGGGAGACCCCCCCAAATATACTCACATATGTTCCAGAGGAAGTGCAGGACAGGAAGGTGGCTCAAGCATTGACCAGCAGAGACCAAGCACTACAAATACTGAAGGACAACCTGATACTGGCACAGGACAAAATGAAAAAATTTGCAGACCTACATAGAACTGACAGGAGCTTTGAAGAAGGGGACTGGGTCTATTTGAAGTTGCAGCCTTACAGGCAGGTCTCTGTGGGACAGAGGAGACCTCAGAAGCTCTCTCCTAAGTACTATGGTCCATTCAAAGTGCTGCAGAAAATTGGGACAGTAGCCTATAAGCTCGACCTACCATCAGAGGCTATGATACACCCAGTTTTTCATGTCTCACAACTGAAGAAACATATCAGTCAAAGATTAGAAGTCCAAACAGGACTTACCAATTCAGCTGAAGAAGCCATTGTTGAGCCAGATTGGGTGCTAGAGAGAAGGCTGGTTAAGAAGGGAAACAGAGCAGCAGTTGAACTCTTGATCCAATGGAAGGATACTGACACCCCTACTTGGGTTCCTTATGAGGACTTTGTCAAAACTTTTCCACACTTTGACCTTGAGGCAAGGTCCAAATGAGGGGGAGGTATTGATAAGCTTCCATGTCATAAAATGTTGCAGCAGGGAGAAGACCAAGCTGGTGCCAGAGATGAAGGCCAGCTACCAGGAGGAATTAACTACCAACTGCCTTCATCCAGCTCATCCAACTGCCAATTGCCAGCTGCCATTGCCAGCTGCCATCTCCTGTCAGCAAAGACAGTTAGGATGAGTCAGCAGTTAGTTAGAGGACTCAGCAGTAATTGCAATTGTAATTGTATCCTCACTATAAAAGGAAGAATTAACTGCAATAATAAAACAGACTGGAATTTAGCACTTATCTTCATATTTTCTTCTTCTTCTTCTTCCTTGAAGTTCTTGATTCTGTCACTTGAAGCTTTTGCAGAGGAAGCCATGGCTTCCCATGATCGAACCCCTTCCAGTTCTAGCGTGAACGGGAGAGGGGTTAACACCTTGTGCCTGGTCCTGCAGTCTAGCCAGATCCCATAGGCCGGATATGACGGAAGAACTACAAAGAGAATTGGTCAGCCCAATTCAAGAGCTTCCTTCAAAGACTGGGTAGTGCCTTCATCCAAAAGTAGGTCCCTTGCAGATAGTTCTACAGATGTCCCTGAGGGTGAGGAGGACTTGCCTGAGCAGGCAAACATGGACGAGGAAGAGATAAAGGGGTTATGCCAACTTACCAAGGCGAATGCTCGATGAATGAAGCTTCTGCGAGAGGAAATGTTCTCTACTCCGAAAGGGAGCGCCATGCAGTTCGAGTTTGTATCTGGGCTACAAAAGGGAAAAAGAAAAATCAGGTTGACCAAGTGTCTATAACATAGACTTATGAGTTTAGAGTGTGTTAGCTGCTGTGATGTAACTTGTAAGGATGGTAGGCAGCTGAGTCCTCCCATCAAACGGCTGTTTGCTCCAAGTAATACAATTACCCTTTCTTTATATATATATATATATATATATATATATATATATATTATAAAATGGCTGGAGGAGCGGGCGATCGTTCTCCCGATGGAGGCGCTGATCTAGGGTTTGGCCACGGGCCGCCCCCACGACCGTCGGACCCCCTGGCCGGCGGTAGGCGAGCCTCGGGCAAGCAGAGCGGCCCCCCTCCCGGCGCTGGGGGGGGGGCGGGAGCCAGAACGGGAGGGTCAGGCGGACCCCCTCACGCGCGCTCGCGCGGCAGTACCCCCCTCGGCGGCCGGAGGGGGGGCAGGAGCACAGGGGGGGGGGGGTCGGGTGGACCCCCCGGTGGTGTCGACGACCCCCCAGGCGGAGAGGGGGGGGGGTCGGGCTCTACGGGGAAGGGGTCGGACCTCACGGGAAGGGGGTCGAGTGCATTGGATCCGAACTTTGAATTCGGAGCGGGGACCGGATCTCTGGGGAGTCAGTCGGAGGGAGGAGGATGGACGACGGTTACGCACCGTCGTGTGTCGAAGACCGGGGGGAAGACGGGTGGCGGTCAGGGTCAGATTCGGGATCGCCATCCCGAAAATCGCCTGAATGGAACAGGGTCTCGGCCTAGCCGGGGTCCGGGGGTGTCTGCTGGGCGATCGATGGGTTGGCGGCCAAAGGCGACTGCGGCGGCTAAGGGGAAGAGTAAGGTAGTGGATCTGGATGCTCAGGGACCTGGGTCTTCCCGTCCGGTGAGTGCCCAGAGGCCTATTGGGACGTCCCCACGGCCTGCTGGACGGTCCTGGGCTGAGATCTGCAAACCGGTGGGGCCGAAATCCCCCACATCGATGGAGTACGTCCCGCCGCTCAAGGTTGGGAGGGTTACCGGGCTGTGTTTCCTGCGGAGGAGATCCAGCAGGTGACAGCTTACTGGGAGAATACCCTCGTCCTGTATGTCTTGGGCAACAAGCCTTTCTACGGACAGATCCGGGGCTATGCAGCGCGAGTTTGGAAGCCGAAGGGGAGTATGGAGTTCTATGCTCGTGAGAACGCTTCTATTATGTGAAGTTCGGGCTGGCGGAGGATGTCGCTAGGATCCTTCAAGGCGGCCCCTGGACGTTCGACGGCCGCCTGATCATTCTCAAGGAGTGGACTCCAGAGCTGCGATGCGAGAGGGAAGTTCTGAATGTCCCAGTATGGATCCGATTCCCCGAGTTCCCGGTTGGGTTTTGGAGCATTCCCCTGTTGATGCGTCTTGCAAGTCTGGTGGGCACCCCGATCAAGGCGGATGAGGCTACTACCTTTCGGACGCGGTTGATGTACACGAGAATCTTTGTGGAGATTCGGGGGGGGGAGCTCCCGAAGATGGTGGAGTATGAGCTCCCTTCTGGGGAGGTGCTTACCCAGAAGGTGGAGTACGAATGGGTTCCGCCTACCTGTTCTCGCTGTTCCTGTTTCGGACATCTGGCCAGTGCCTGCCTAGAGGCTGGCACTCCGGTGGAGCCTTGTATTCCTCGAGAGGTCCCCGAAGCCCCATGTGATATGATTTCAGAGATGATAGCGGAGTGGCGGTCGTGGAGGAGGAGGTTACTAATCAGGGGAGTGATGTCGGTTTGAGCCTCGTTGTTGCTACCCAACTTGCTACAATGGGTGGGGTTGTATCTACTGGCCAGGGGCCGAGTAGTATAGTTACCAGAAGCATGGCTGCGACGGAGGCTGAGGCACGAGGGGAGGGCGGTTCGGCTGGAGGGCAGGTTTACTGTAGGAAGAGACGTGCGGTCGGGGTTATGCGAGATGGCCCCTCCATGATGAAGGGTCGTACCACAGCAGAGAGGAGGCAGTGTGTGTTGACAATCCTGCCTGGGCGTTGGTGTTATCTCAGGTCGTCCCCCAACAGACGGCTCCGACTGGTATGGATGAGGATCCTTTAGCGACGGATGCGGCACCTTCCCCAGGTGCCAGTCCGGAGTTTCTCAGGGGGCCACACCTCTCATTAATTAATGGCCATTATCGCCTGGAATGTGAGGGGGACGTGTTCGCTAGGGAGGTGGAGAGAGATATGTGGGGTGCTCCACAGAGAGAAGTGTGAAATTTCTGTTATTTTAGAATCCAAGATCAAAGGGGAGAAGACCCTTACTCGGCGGACCCCTTCTCATTGGGCCCAGCTGCACAACCTGGCCCTTTGTGACATGGCCAGGATTTGGGTTCGCTGGAACTCGAAGAGTTGGGATGGGGACTTGATCTTGATGACGGAGCAGTTGATTACCATCTCCTTCGTTAACAAGGGTGGCTTCCGGTTCTTACTGGGGGCGGTCTACGGCCACAATGACAGAAGGAGAAGGGAGTCTCTTTGGGGCGACATCTCTCGTGTTTCCGATGCTGCTGAGTCGTCGAGACTCCCACTGCTCTTGATCGGGGACTTCAACGCTCTTATGCATCATGGGGAGAAGCTGGGTGGTCGTCCGGTTCCAGATTCTATCCTTTATGATTTTCAGAGATGCCTCCTGCTTGCGGGGCTACGGGAGCTGTCTCGCTCAGGCTTCATCTGGACTTGGCACAACAAAGCTACTCACAACCGGGTTGCTTGTCAGCTTGATCGAGCTCTGGGCAACGGGGAGTGGTTCCGTCACTTCCCCAACTCTTCGGCTGAGGGACTGGCAGCTGGGACGAGCGATCACTCCCCCATCAGGGTTGGCTTCTCTGCTCGATCTCTTGGGAAGTCCCGTCCATTCAGGTATAACAACAGTTGGTATCTCTCGGAGGGCTACCTTGAGGCTGTCGCAGAGGGGCTGTCCATCAAGAGAGTGGAGAGGATTTGTGCAGACTTCATCTGGAGGGGGGGCATGCCTGCGATCTCTTGGGAGCAGCTTTGTCGGCCGAGGAAGAGGGAGGAGTGGGACTCCGACCCTTGTTGGAGATCAGGAAGGCCTCGACGCTGAAGCTGGCATAAAGATTTATTAAAAGGGGGTCCCTCTTGGCCGACTAGATGCACAACAGATATGTGAAGCATGGCAACTGTCACCCTCGGATTTCGTTATACGTATCTTGGTATACGTGTACGTATCTCGGACCCGTATTTCGACTTGTCCTGGCTGGCTAGTCTTGGGTTTCGCATTTGGCACGGGTTAGTTAGCATTTCATGGTTCGTGCGGTTCATTTTGGCTTTGGCATGCATCGGATTCGGTTGGGTTCGGCTTGGTTGGGCTCGATTTGGGTTAGTATGCAAACCCCTACCTACCACCATCCATCATTTATTAACCCAACACCCTTCTCTCTCCTTCATTTTCTCATTAACTCCTCTTCTTCTTCCTTATTTCCTTCTCCACCGAACACCTACAGTAGGCAAGTGCACCTTGCTTCCACTTGAGGACCCCTTCTTTTATGGTTCCATTAGCTTCTTCTCGTGGCCTCAGAGTAGTATAGAACTTGACATTTTTCACTTGGTTGCATGCATTTTCGTAGATCTAGGTTTTAGCATTTTCGAATCTTCATGGTTTTGATCTACTAAACTTGGTTGTTTCCGAAAATGGAGAGTTCCATGTGGTAGGAATTTCGATTTTACGCAAGTTGGCTTTTGAATGGTTGGATTTCATCAAGTCTTGGCCGAGATGGGGTTTCTTGAGTTTCTTGAGTCCCATGGCTGCATGTCTCGGCCTTGGGGAGAAGACGAGCCCATTAGGCCCACGTTTTTATGTGCCAGCGTAGTGTTTTCCTTTACGCACACGTGCTCACGTGCCAGCGTAATCTGTTCTACGCCGAGTTCATTCGAACTCTACGCAGGGGCTACTCTCGCTCGCGTAGAGTCTCGCTCGCGTAGACTCTCCCGCTCGCGTGGAGTGCTCGCTCGCGTAGAGTGCTCGCTCGCGTAGAGTCTCGCTCGCGTACAGCCTTGCTCGCGTAGGTCTGTCTTTCCTTGATCTTGCCCGCGTAAAGCTATTTTACGCTCGGGGCCCCTTGGCCTAGCGTAGTTTCGTTAGCGTAGAGACCTTGAGCCCCTTGGCGCACTCCGTTTGCCTCTTATGTTCTTGCAACCTTTGTTATGAACTTGATAATCACGAATTGGTTAATATGATTGGAATGATAATTGTACACGGCATGGTATAACAAGTAAACTGACGTGACATGGCATGACAAGTAAGCATGATGGGAACTATTGAATGCTGTTGCGACGGCTAGCATGACATGACAAGAATGAATGGCCTGGACACCGTGGACGATTGTGTTTGTACAAATGAACCAGTATTGTCTTGTATCATGTCTAGGGCATGGACCCCTGAGTACCACGGTCAGGGGTACTACTTAAACTGACTAAGGCTAATAACTAGAATAATCCAGTAGTCATGAAGAAATTTTCAGCTACAGGCAATTCCGTTATCTGGGCGCCCCATTATAAGATTTGTAGCCTGCCGTCGAGTAGGACACATTTCCAGCACACTGTCATGTGTTGTACCCTCCAAGCTACTTAAGGGTACATGTGTTTCTTGGATGATGTACCCACATGAACGCAACCCCTAATTTCGTCCGGATAACCTGGATGGTCTGCAGGGCTTGTGGCTGTTGGAACAATCTCATTGCATCTTGCTAGTAACTAGGCCTGTGATAACCCTAGTTAGTTAAAGTATCAAGCCGTACTTATTTCTTGGCCGTGAATGTTGGATGGAGTCTAATCAGTCTAAGCCTTGTCTTGTTCCAGTACCTGGCTACTTCGGAATATGATTGCTTATACTTACCTTATCAATAACTGATCGGAATAATTTCTCATCTTCTTGGCATTTATTGCCCTATTTAGATTTTATGTCTTATTTATCTTCTTATTTTATGTTCTGATAGACTGGTTTTAGTTCTTAAGTGAAGCCTCCTTTGTGGCACTTGCTCTTCTGGGATCTGACCCAGCTGGTTTTTGTATGGCCAGATACCGGAGCAGCTCCAGAGGATCTCCCTACCTTCCAGCCAGATGGTGACCACCAGGCGTAACCCTGGCAACGAGTGGGTTTTATTTTTGGCTCTTCCACTCTATTGTAAAAGTATTCTTTTGAGGTGTTTAGCCGACGAGCATGTGTTAGCTCGATTGCACTTTACTTGCTGTCTGCCTACGGGCTGTAGCATGATTAACAAATCCTAGGGTTGATCATGTATGACTGAAACTCTTGCTAGTCTTCACATTTTGTATGACTAGCTTCATGATCATCCAAATATGTAATATATGGGATGCCTTACTATTGTATATTTGGTGCTCTGACATCTTGTAACCGCTATTACTTGCTTGAGATTGAGACAATAGGCTTGTTCATGACCATAAGAGACTGATGGCATGTAGTTAAACCCTCATGTATCTAGACAGCCGTGACCGTATAGCGAGGTGGGTTGCACTTCAATATATGTAGCTGGCTATGTCCCCCCTCCGCTCTCCAGTATTCTGGTTGTGGGACGTGACATGGTTTAAGTGGTGGCCCATGCAGGTCTTGTGAATCAAGATATGTGAGGGTTTACTGAATAGATGTCTCAATCAGCACTCGCCCTTGAACTCTGCTCGTATCCTCTAAATTCCTGAAATCTTGACCTGATCACATGCTTATATCCTTGATCTGTCCTGGTCCTTCCTTATTGTTCCCTGTGTCGTTTTCTTCAGCGACATTGCTCCTGGTCTTGCCAATCAGTCGGAAGGAGCTCAACGAGTAACCCCCGCAACAAGAGGATCAAGCTCAGCACTCAGGAGCAGCTTCCCGAGTCATGCTTCCCGGAGGTCCAGAACCCCCAGTACAGCCAGTCCAGCCTGCAAGGCGGGATGATGAAGTCTTGGTTGGACTCATCAGGGAGTTGCTTGCATCCCAGGATCGTCGAAGTGATGCATTGCACCAGACAGTACAAGATGCTATGAGCAGAGGTGGTCATCAAGGTAACAGTGCGGCCAACAACTTCAAGCGCTTGAACCCTCTCTTCTTCGATGGTAGCGAAGATGCTATTGCCGCAGACGCTTGGCTGCAGGACACTGAGGTTATTCTAGAAGCAGCCAGGACCCCAGAAGACGAGAAGGTGGCCGTGGTGCGCCTACAGTTATTGGATCTAGCCCGCAGCTAGTGGACGGCGCAGGCCGTTGGATTAATGGCACCTATTGCCTGGACAGTATTCCGTGAGAGATTCCAGACCAAGTACTTTGACGCTGTAGCTCGGTATGATCTACAGACGAGGTTCACTAATTTGAAGCAGATGGGCAGGACGGTCGATGGATATGCGACAGAGTTTTCCAGGCTTAGTCGGTTTGCTCCCACCTTGGTGGCGACCGAGTTCGACAGAGCTCAGCGGTTCCAGCAGGGACTCCACCTGGAAATTTTACTGGCGGTGGAGCAGTTTGAGCATCAGACTTTCGATGCAGTGTTGAGAGCAGCTAGGAGGCATGAGTATACCTCCCAGAAGATTGTGGACCGGACCGGAAGTCAGAAGCGGTCTCACGGCCAGATGAACCAGTCTTCAGCACCAGCCCCGACAGCTAGGACTTTGACCATTGGAGCTCCGAGGCGGGCGGCTTCCGTTTCGTCGATTCAGCATTCGACCCCGGCATATCCCCAGCAGCAGCAGCAGAAGCAGTCTTCCGCAATGAGTTGCACTCATTGTGGGAAGCCAGGGCATGTGGTATCAGAATGTCGCAGAGCACAGGGTTTGTGCTTGGTTTGTGGAAACCGGACCACAGGGTTGGGAACTACCCAAATAGGAGAAGTTTATCTTCTTCAACCTTTTCTAGTCCCTCGGTTAGGGGGCCAGCCCCAGTACCAGTCCAGTAGCAGCAACATTACCTGTTTCCGAGGCCCTTGCCGCCTCAGGCCCAAGCATTTCAGCAGCAGAACCCCCAGCAGTATGCACAAGTCCAAGCTCAGATCCAGAACCGCCAGAGAGGTTTCCAGCAGAGGGGACCAGCACCCACAGGGCAAGGTCAAGTGATGGCTTTGACCGTAGAGGAGGAGTTAGCATCAGGTGAGGTGGTGGCATGTACTATTCTCGTCAACTCCTTCCCAGCATCAGCATTATTTGATTCTGGTGCATCGCATTCATTTATGTCTGCACGATTCGCGACACGGATAGGACTGGAGCCCGAGTCATTATCAGTAAGGCTCAATATACTTACTGGTAACGGACTTATGGGAGTAGATAGAGTATTTTCCTCGTGCCGGATCGTAGTTAGCGGTAGAGAGCTTCCAGCTAGGTTGATAGAATTCCCGATGGCCGATTATGACGTGGTCTTAGGGATGGATTGGTTGGTGGACCAGTATGCTAGAATAGATTGCCATGTCGGCAAGATTATTTTAGTATTCCTGGTGAGCTAGAGTTTTCATTTTTCCGAGGCGGAATAGAACCTTCTCCTCCAGTATTTCGGATGGCAGTTGCCGCGGCAGTTCGATTTCCCAGAGTTGTAGAAGAGTTTCCCGATGTTTTCCCCGAGGAGCTTCCAGGTATGCCACCAGATAGAGAGATCGAGTTCACCATAGACTTGATCTCCGGAACAGCACCAGTGTCAGAAAGAGTCTACCGGATGGCACCGTCATAATTGGAGATCTTGTATAAGATGATTGAAGAACTCAGGACCAAGGGGTTCATCCGTGCTAGTGGATCGCCTTGGGGAGCCCCGATGCTTCTTGTGAAAAAGAAGGATGGTACGTCCAGATTATGTGTTGACTATCGTACCTTGAACTCAGTGACAATCAAGAACAGATATCCACTCCCGAGGATAGATGACTTGTTTGATCAACTCAAAGGGGCGTCCGTATTTTCGAAGATTGACTTGCGGTCAGGATACCACCAGATCAGAGTCATAGAGCAGGACATCCCAAAGACGGCATTCAGATCCAGGTATGGGCATTGGGAGTTCCTTGTTATGCCCTTTGGAGCAACCAATGCGCCGGCTGTATTCATGGACCTCATGAATCGTATCTTTATGTCTTATTTGGATCAGTTCGTGATTGTGTTCATAGACGACATCCTGGTCTACAGCAAGAGTGAAGCGGAGCATGAGCAGCATCTCAGAGTTGTCCTCCAGATTCTCCGAGAACACCAGTTGTACGCGAAGTTCAGTAAATGCGAGTTCTGGCTCGATCGCATTTCATACTTGGATCATATCATCACCAGAGGTGGAGTAGAAGTGGATTCCCAGAAGATTGTGGCTATTGAGACGTGGCCGGTACCCAGCACAGTTGTAGAAGTTCACAGTTTTCTTGGCTTGGCCGGCTACTACCGGCGATTTGTTTCAGACTTTGTACGGATTTCAGCACCTATGATCCAGTTGACCCGCAAGGATGTGCAGTTTGCTTGGACAGCAGAATGTCAGGATTCTTTTGAGAAGTTGAAGCGAGGCTTGATAACGGCACCCATCGTCACGCTTCCAGATGGGACCGGGGATTCTCAGTGTATTGTGATGCTTCAGGCAGAGGTTTAGGATATGTTTTGATGCAGCATGGGAAGGTAATAGCTTATGCGTCACGTCAACTTCGTGATCATTAGAGGAATTATCCGACCCACAACTTGGAGCTGGCAGCAGTAGTTTTTGCATTGAAGTTGTGGAGGCATTATTTGTATGGGGATCGGGTGAAGATTTTCACTGACCACAAGAGCCTGAAGTATGTGTTTACCCAGAAGGATCTTAACATGCGTCAGAGAAGATGGCTAGAGCTACTTGTGGATTATGACATCAACCTGCAGTATCATCCTGGGAAGGCCAACGTTGTTGTAGATGCATTGAGCAGAAGAGCCAGAGTTTATTTTCTAACAGCACAACCAGAGTTGTTAGCAGATCTTCAGAAGATGGGTATAGAAGTTGTCCTTCCTACCCATGTGGCATTGATGGCCAGTATGCAAGTTCAGTCCAGTATAGTTGAGAGGATCAAGTTAGCTCAGTCATCAGATTCTAAGCTTCAGCGGCTTAGGGCAAAATGTGTAGCAGGACGAAGACCAGAGTTGTGTATCCATGAGGATGGTACACTTCGACATAAGAGGCATCTTTGTGTACCTAGTGATGATATCAGACAGGAGATCATGGCAGAAGCTCACAGTTCTCAGTATTCGATTCATCCGGACGGTACGAAAATGTATCGTGATATTCGGCAGCATTTTTGGTGGAATGGCATGAAGAGGGAGATAGCCCGGTTTGTCTCTCGATGTTTAGTTTGCCAACAAGTTAAAGCTGAACATCAGAGACCGGCTGGACTTCTTCAACCTTTACCGATCCCAGAATGGAAATGGGAGCACATTACCATGAATTTTGTAACTGGATTACCTAGATCTCCAGCTGGGAGGGATGCTATCTGGGTTATAGTCGACAGACTCACCAAGGTAGCTCATTTTCTTCCTTTCAGGGTTGGTCAGTCGACGGATCAGCTTGCAGAGATGTACCTCAGGCAGATAGTCAGGTTGCATGGAGTACCAGTCAGTATTGTATCCGACAGAGATTCAAGATTCACATCGCACTTTTGGCAGAGTCTTCAGAAAAGTTTGGGGACTCGTCTCAAGTTCAGTTCAGCTTATCATCCGCAGATAGATGGTCAGTCAGAACGCACGATCCAGACTCTTGAAGATATGTTGCGGTCATGTACACTCGACTTCGGTGGTTCGTGGGAAGATCACCTGCATCTCGTGGAGTTCTCCTATAACAACGGTTTCCAGGCCAGTATCCAAATGACACCCTTTGAGGCCTTGTACGGCCGAAAGTGCAGATCTCCGCTAGCATGTGATGATATGGGCGAGAGGCATATGCTTGGTCTAGAGATGATTACACGGACTATTGAGGTGGTCAGGCAAGTCAGAGATCATCTTCGAGTTGCACAAGATCGCCAGCGTCATTGGACCGATTCTCATCGGCATCCCTTGAATTTTCTGTCGGCGACCATGTATTCCTTAGGATCTCGCCTACCCGTGGCGTCCTTCGTTTCGGCGTACGGGGAAAGCTTAG
>JANAVB010003000.1:2191234-2206234 GCA_029216955.1 Iris pallida
ATCACGGTATCCACACCTGTTTGACTCACAAGGTATATCTCTTTCTGTATACCTTGATTGTCCTGATTCTTCATGCTTATCACCGTATGGGTAGAGCTACTTGATATCGTAGAATGATAAATTTACATATATAGTACTTGCTTTTGATATGGTAAAAACGATTGCTTGCTCACTAGAATTGCTTGTATTAGTTTAGCTCCGATATTTCTACCTGCTTGGATTTGAAATTCGAGGACGGAATTTTTCTAAGGTGGGTAGAGATGTCACTCCCTGTTCCCAGAATGCGTATTTTTATACATGTACAACTCATATATATTTATTTAGTATTTATCATGTATCATCCTGTATTTAAATTCCTTTAAATTCATGTTAATTAATTATCTGCATTTTATTTCCTGCAATTTTATTTCTGCATTTTTTTCCTGCAATTTTATTCCTGCATTTTATTTCTGCATTTTATTTCCTGCAATTTTATTCCTGCATTTTATTTTCTGCTTTTAACCTCTCTGCTTTGCTTTCGGGTTGCCTTGGTTGGATCCGAACAAACCCGACCCAATAACCCAACTACCACCACCCTTCCTATTTAAAGCCCCCATCTCCTTCTCTCCCTCATAACTCTCCTTCACCATTACTTCTTCTTCCTCATCACTTCTCCACGGACCAGTAGCAGTAGGCAAGTACATCTTGCTCCTTGCTTGGAGAACCATTTTTATGGTTCATTATTCTTCCTCTCACGATCCTGAGAGAGTTTAGTACTTAGTATTTTTGATTTCGTTGGCTTGTTTCTTCCAGATCTAAGTGTTTGTGTTCTCGGTTGTTCATGGATTTTGATCTCCCAACTTAGCGTGAGTTTTTAGTCACGCACACGTTTTTACGTACCAGCGAGTTTTGAGTCACGCTCACGTTCTTACGTGCGTGCGTGAATTTTCAGACGTTCTTACGTGCGTGCGTGAATTTTCAGTCACGCACACGTCTTTACGTGCCTGCGTGAATTTTCAGTCACGCACACGTTCTTACGTGTCTGCGTGAATTTTCAGTCACGCACACGTCTTTACGTGTCTGCGTGAATTTTAGTCATGCACACGTCTTTACGTGTCTGCGTGAATTTTTAGTCACGCACACGTTCTTACATGAGTGCGTGAATTTTTAGTCACGCACACGTTCTTACGTGCATGCGTGAATTTTTAGTCACGTACACTTTCTTGCGTGTCAGCGTGACATTTTAGTTACGCACACGTCTTTGCGTGCGTGCGTGGATTTCTTATCATTTTTCACGCTCACTTTCCACGCTCACGCTGTGCGTGCGTGAGATACTTTTCACGCTCACGTTATGAGTGCGTGAATTTCCCTTCACGCTCACGTTGTGCGTGCCAACGTGAACCACTTTTCACGCTCACTCCTTCTGGACTTGGCGTGACTTATTGGTCTTAGCATAGACTTGTTGGCGTGACTTGTTGGTCTTAGCATAGACTTGTTGGCGTGACTTCCTGACCTGATGTTTCTATTTGTTCTATAATTTATTCATTCAATGGTGGCATGATAGTTCTCCTATTATATCCTTATGCTTTTTGTATGAACTCGATAATCTTGGCATGTTAATATTTTTAATATATAGGGTTATGTAGAACGTGCCCTGTGTCTTGATTGGTTTATGGATACCCAGTAAGACTGGAACTTAAACTTGAGAGTTATAGACTCGACCCCATTTAATACTAATCGACTTTCATGCCTTGTCACCATTGATTACGATGGTTATCTTGACTAAAAATTGATCATGCGTTCCTAGTTGGAACTAAGAGACTGGCTAGTCGTCTTATTGAATTGAATGAATGAGACACGTTCATGTAATGAACTATTGTACTCGATTAGCCGATCCCGAATATTGGCATACAGGCATATGCAGGCTTCAAATTATTTATTTATTTATTTAGTTATTTATCTTACAAAAACAACATGTGTACTTTATGGTCAAGACATGATTACTCCGTGGTTAGAATTGATTGTTGCATTACGCTATGTAAGACCTACAACCTAGCCGTACGGGTATCGTTGTAGAGTTGCGCATATCGTACCCCGTACGAAAGTACTCATTTGAATGACCATGATCCACGACATGGAATTTCACTCAACGTAGGGACTATTAAGTTAAATAAAATAATGATTGCATGGAGAGAATGGATCCCCGAGTTCTTATATGGCAGCCCCCTTGGGACTAGTAGTACCCGACGGGCCGGCTGGTTCCCACAGATACTGTAAACCTGCCACACGGGCAGGGAGCGGTATCTGCTTATATTATTATTGTACATGGTATATTAACGGCGGGCGTCCCGCTGGGACTCGTCTAATTACATGATTGGCACAATTGATTGACTGGATAGACTAGCCTTGCTCGCACATAGTAAGAACTGAGGAATCCCTATTTGCATAATTCCAGGATAACTTGGGAATCACAATAGCAAGCCGTAGGAGTTGATTGGCCGTTCAAGATGATTTGTTTGTGTACTGTACCTACTCTGTTGCCTAACTGAGATGATCAAAATGTCAGGACATGACGGGCCAACTTCTGTCCTTGTTTGGTTGGGAGGTTGGTTCGAAGTGTCGTGATGTTATGTGAATCCTAGTGGAAAGCAGAGATCTATTATTATATTCTCTTACTTACTGGTTTAGTCCTTCATATCGTGCTTCCTTGTGGTACTTGCTATTAGAGGTCTAACCTCTCTGGTTTTGCATGGCCAGATTTAGAGCCGGTCCCCGAGGATCCAGCTTACTTCTACCTCCAAGATGGTCAATACTAGAGGAATGATCGCAGGAGGACTCGAGTGGGTCCCTTACTTCACCGCTCGTTTTGTTATTTACTTCATACTTAGCCGTTTGGCACCGACATGTTAGTCGGATTGTCTTGCACTTACTTTTACATAATTGTAATTAAGTCAGACTGCAGCTGATAACAATTGTGTACACTTTGCTACACCATCTGGCTATGTTTTGTAAAGCCAGATATCAAGAACATTTTGACTAAGCGTTTGGGACGCCTTACTGCTTTATCTTACATGTTCTCTATTTCTGTTTCTTATTTGAATGATGAGACAATAGATGTGAAGTGACCATAGTAAGACTTTCATGTAGTATGCACCCCCTCGTCTGGTTAGACAGCATTGATCGTATTATACGGTATTCATCTACCCGTAATACGTAGCTGGCTGAGTCATTCCCCCGCTCTCCAGTATTCTGGTTCTGGGGCGTGACATTATGGATTGTCTTAGATTATTCCAACCACATGGTACAAGTATCTAAGTCAAAACAACTTACTAGAATCCAAAAATCGAAAGATTTCTTCGTCCATGAACGAAGATCAATGAGCTATAGGTCCCTTTTCAACTCACAACAAAAATTACTTGAAAGCAGAGGACAAGAAGAGAGGCAGGACAGAAAAGGGGGTTGTATGGTGTGCTAGGATGACGTAAGAAGAGGGAGGGGGTGGGCGCTATGAAGAGTAAGGCTTGGTTCTTGCATCTTGGACGATGTGGGTTCGTGTCATAAAAATAACCTCTTCATATATTGAGATAAGGCAGCATAAATCTTGACTTTCCCTAAACCTTGTATTAGTGGTCTTGTGGCATTAAGGCGCCTGTTTGCTAGATAAAATTATGTTCAAGAACATTTTGGTCTTTTACTAACCGTCTTTGATAGAATGTGTCAGCATAGGCAAAGTGATGAAATAGAATAGTTATTCAGTAAACCCTAAAACCTTAGATGGAGCCAAAACATTTACCCTATTTCTTTACAAAACCAATCATAAGGAAATTTCAGCTGGGAATGGTTAACGAAGTGAAGAAGGAGAAGCACAACCTCATTTTGATAATTAAATTCAAGTGGTTTGTGGTTGAGTAATCTTCCTTCTCCAAATGTGTTTCTTACTCTTTTTGGAGATCTAGGGATCAACCTTTTTCAGCAGTTGAAGTAAAGATATTGCTCATGAAGAAAAATAACAGTTTAACTCCCAGTAAGTGCTCTAGAAGACAATAACATAATAGTTGAAGTGAACAATGTATTTATAAAAAAAAAACAGTATCATTAGAAAATCGAGTACTATAAAATTCATATCTGCATAATTTCCCCAAGGACTTATAAAAAAGATTACCTTCTGTTGTTAAATCTTTCAATGCCTAGATCATGTGGTCTCAAACATTTAACCTTACATAAACTAATAAATGCATGCATGGATTTAACATATAACTGACTCTGTACCTAGTATAGTAAGTTATCTTGATAACAGGAACAGTGAATCAGGTTTACAGAATATATTCACAGACCTTAGAATGATCTTTTAAGTAGGTCTTTCCTCTTATCATGAACCCTTGTCCAGTTGGAGTACTCCAACAATTGGTGTCAGTTTCCCCTTTCCCTTGGTGCAAGGAACCGTGAAATTGACTTGGATCGATGGTAATAGCAGAGGTACGGGCATCCAGCTCACTATTCTTTAGTAAATCTGCATCCACAAATACCTTCTTGATTTCAGAAAATTAAATCAAAATGTAAAACAGAGAAGGCATGTAATATAAGCCAAGAGATTCTATAAAATAGCGTGCACATACTCATTCACATAAACCGCTTGTGCTTAAAAGTTTGAATTATCTACACCTAACTTTGTCCTAGTAATAGCCTTCAACCCCAGGTCACTACAAATGCACCTTGCTTTTATGTTGTTCGTCTCTTACACTTAAATGCTAAGAAAGGTAAATATGGAATTTCCATTAGCCAAAAGATAATAAATATCGGGATTGCATCGACGTTTCCAGGAGCCCAGGGTCTTGAACTTCTAGAATACTTTGCATTGCTTCTTCTGTAAGACGATAGAGGGTATTGCTTCGCATGGTAGTAAGACTTTGCATATGCAACCTAGTGGATGCAGGTTTGAGTCTCGAATGCTACCTCTCCATAAATGAGTTTGTGGCATTGGAATGCCCTTTGTTCTTGTTCTGCATGATTGTATCATGTGTAATTCATCCAAATGGAGCATCATTCCTATACAAGGTATCACTTGAAACATTCGTAGAACATGTCAACCTACATTAGTTGTTCCTTTTTTTCTACAAGTTGCTCTAAAAGGTTACAGAAAGTTTAGGAAAACCCCTAGAATGTATGAAAGCACTTTGGGATAGACCAGAGCCTAAGGAGTGGTGGTGGGTGGGGCTTAGTCAATTGGTTAATGATATGTATTGAATCGAGAAGGTACTTTTATAAGGATATGCTGGATTGTATCAACCATGAACTCAAGAATTTGTGGTTGAGATACCAGAAGGGAACTAAACTGATGATTATAAAAATTAAACGAGAATTTCACATCTGATTTGTTTTACTCATATGAGCTTGTTGTCATGCTCATCTTCACGAATGTTTCTTTCGAACTATTGCCTCCTTGAATGTTTAAACATTGGCTTTATGGTACATGCGCAGAGTGTGGGAATTGTGAAATGCATCCCAATGCCTTTAATCGAAAAATTCACACCAATTTTTCCGTTAACTGATGCATTTCCATTCTCACTACTGTGACCAATTCTTAGCATGATTATAACCACTCGATTAAGTTTATCAGCATTGAACCATACAGACCATAATAAATATTGGCAACATCACGATTCCATGTTTCTAGTACTTCTTATATAGGACGGACATCAGAAGAGACATGTTAGAAAGTTCATAGCAATGCGATATATAAGAATTCATATGAAATAGAAGATTATAGTCATCAGAGTTATTTAAAACTTAAGACAAGGGAAACAATACCCATATAAGGAAACTTCTACATTTTAAAACACAACTCTGTGGAGTCTAATTACGTGGAGAAAAATAAACCATGTATTTTTCTATCAGTTACTGCAATTAGCTTCTTAATGTAGAGATGACCTGAGTTTCGCTTCAAAGCCAATCTTGCAATGGCCCATGAAACATTCTTAAATGTCACTTTTCCAGCCTGAGACAAAAAGTTCCACAGATATAACTGAGTTAATGGCAAAAGTAACCCTTAAAACTGACCCCTTGAAACGAAGCATGCCGTTTAAAATCATTGTCATATTCTTTTACTACCTTAGAGGGCTCAACATCATCGTCATCACTGTCTTCATCTTCCAATGAGTCACCATTAGCAATTGCATCATAAAATTCATCTTTAAGTTCAGAATCTTCAAGTTCAGCACGATCAATTGCATCATCACTACAACTTGAATGCACAATGGTAGAGGGTGTCTCAGATGTCAAGGCAGGATTTGCCTCAAAATATTCTTTTAATCCTGAATACTCAAATAGAAAAGGAATGATTCACAAACCAAAGTGTACATAAACTTAACAGTTTAAAATCCAAAGAAGAAACTCTTCCCAAAGCTAAATTCAGACTTTTATTGAACGTAATACGGTGGAAGTATAATCAATCAGTATCAACAGAAAAAAATTAAGGCTAAATTTCAACTTGATACCTACAACTATTGTAGTTTTTCAACTTCATACCCTTAACTATTTTACTCGACAACTTGATACCATACTATCAACTATTGAATATTTTTAACTTGGTACCCTCCGTCAGTCAGGGGTCAAGTTTCTTGTTAAAAAAATAAAAAACCCTAAAATACCCCTCCCTCTCCCACCCTAACCCCCTACCCCCTGTTGCCGCTCAACACCCCCACCCCCGGCTGCCCCCTCCCGCGCCCCCTCCTCTCCCCCCCCCAACTATCCCATCCCGCGCCCTCCTTCTCCCACCGCCGCTCCCTGCACCGTTGTTGCCGCCGCCGTTGTCGCTGGCGAGGAGAGAGGGAGGGGGAGAGAATAGAGGTAGGGGTATTTTTGTCATTTTATTTTTCCGTTAACACCCGTAGGGTATTAAGTTGTACAATAATAGTTGAGTTATGAAGTTGATACATATCAAAGTTTAGGGTATGAAGTTGAAAAAGTGCAATAGTTGCAGGTATCAAGTTGTAATTTAGCCAAAAATTAAATTTTAAAGTAAGAAACCATAAACACTACTTTCTTTGCGCCTATCTAATTCCATGACCATAAATAGCAATACAACTGAACCTGCTACTTGGCTGAGTAAAGCAAACTGGATAGTCCTTTCAAAATTGAAGCAGCAATCTCCTTTGAATCTATCCCAAACACTTGATTGTACTTCCAACATTTGTGTCACAAGGCATTTTGAAGATGGTGATTCTGATGAACCCAGCCTTCTAAATTCCCAGATAGATGCTGCAACATAAAGCAAGAACTAAGATGTCAATCTCTTACAATATAACTAGCACATGAAAGATTTTGGGAAATAGAACCAATTGAATGCATTACAGTATCCGAAGAGTAAGATAGTCCAGAATTAAAACTTCTCTCTTACATTATCAGTTCATTTGACAGGCAGTCCTAAGTTGTTAAAATTTAAAACAACGGCTAATGACTACGATCATTACCAAGACACAAAATAAACATTGAGTTCGAAAAAGAGAACATTATTAGACAGAAAACATAGGAAGCCTCTTGAAACGAACTATGTCAGAACCATACCAATGTCTATAAATGTGGATGGATCAACATAAACCTGCTATACTGGCACAATTAACTTCCTCTAAAATATAATCCTCGACAGACAGCTAATCCGCTAGGGTTTCCTCTGAAACCCTAGATTCTGTCCAACAACATTGAATTTCAGTCAAATCCAAAGTCGAATAGGGAGGAGGGGCATTCTGATGCTATTGCCACCACTGCTAGCAAGGATGGTGATGGCTGGACCCTTGTCCAATCAAAGAAAGTTAGATTCAGGGGAATCTAACAAACCCTAGTCCCCATGCATCAATGAAGGGTTCAATCCCTAGATCCAATCAAGTGGAGACTAAGGAGACAAAACCACTTGCCATAAGCACTCTCAAGGAAACTTCCCCATCTACAAATAGCAAGACTTCTCTGGCTTTCTCTGCAAAGACAAAAATCCTGGCCAAAAGTTTGCCACGGAAAGACCAACAAGAAGGAGGTCTGTTCCTTGTCCTTCCTTCCACCTGTAGTTGTTGTCATTCCAGATGAAGATATACAGGAAGTATCATATCATTGGAGAAACACCCTCAGGACGGATCCATAATTTTTTTTTTCCAATGAGGGCACCTATGTAAATAATTTTTCATGGTGAGACAGACAAATAGTCTTTAGGCTTTCTTTTAGCATGGGTGGAACCCACTTGTCTTTATTACATTTGGGTGGGATAGCATGGATGTGAACCACTTGTTTGTATTACTGGGTGGAGGCACTGCACAATAGTACAATAGGCCCAACTATGCATCCTCCCTACCATATAAAAACTATGGGGCCATGTGCTCCCAGACCCAATTGAATACATCTGTCCCTGAATATCTTCATGGCCTATTCGCTTGGCATTAAGCCTTACTATCAACACATTACGGCCTATGCTATAAGAATATGGAACCAACATGTTCTCTAAATGTGTATACAAAAGAGAATATGTTCTTCTTCAGATTTGGAACAAACGAGTGCCAGAGTATTGCAAGGAAGGCCTTGGATGTTTAATGAAAGGCTTACAATTTTAAAGCAATAGATCCCTGAATCAAGCTTGGAGAGAGACTTGCTTACCAGTAGTCCAATATAGGAAACCTTCCTGGTCTCAATCTGAAATTGTGGAACCAAAACTCAATTGGAAGAATTGCTAGCATCATATGTAAGCCTCTACAAATGGACATACTGACAACAAAGGAACTGAGGCTATCTTATGCTAAATTCTCTGCAGAGCAAAGAGAGTGAGGCAATCTTATGCTAGATTCTTTGCAGAGGTTGCGACCAACAAAAACTTTCAAACCATGTACTTCTCATACTGCCAACAGGAGAGAATGTCAAGTAGGAAGTAGGTTGTTGAACATGAGTGGATTCCTCCCCTTTGTTCACATCCCCGGATTGACACGTACTCCCAATGCCTACTCAAGTAACAAGAAATATGGAGGGTCAAGGAGACAAAGAAAGAAAGAGAGGAAGAAAGGTTTAAACAATAGAACAAAACGAGAACATAGGGAAGAAGGATAGTACGAGGGAGACAACACAAATGCAGGGAGTAGAGTATAAACTTAAAGGTGATGCTGAGAGGGAGGGAGAACAAACTAGCGAAGCAAGAAGTAGTGAGAAGAGGGGAGAAATAGAGCATAATTGTCAAATCATCGGTCAGTCCAAAGTGTCATTGGCCACTTCTTGGGCCAAGACTCTCCTCATGGAGTGATTCAAGAGAGCTGACTTGAGTTAGTACCATAGCCTATTACAGAACATAACCTGTCAAATATTAGTTCTCTTAACAATATGGTACTAAGCAGGAGAGAAAATCAAGATCAGTCAACAAGAAGGGAGGATGAGGAAAATCAAGGAGGAGAGAAGGGTACAAAGAGAAGAGAATGAAAAATGCAGTAGTGGGAGAAGTTAGGAGTACTAACACTCTTGTTTCAATGCAGGCAAAAAGCATGAGGCTCCCTACAACGGATAATACATCCAGAACCAGAAACAAAGCACAAGGAGAACAAGGAGGAATCATTGATATAAGTGGCAATCAAGAGGCACAAAGCACATGAAAGATTAATGTTGGGGAACAATAATAACCATAAAGGAAACACAAGGTCAAGAAGAAGATACATGATCCATCCCAGAATGGGACAAGACCCTGGAAGCTCTGAGGAGATGACAATCACAACACTATAAGAGGAAGTCAAAGAAGAATGCAAGGAAGGCTCCTACTATCCCAAGGAAGAATCTTAGACCATTTAGGGGACTTAAGTTATCATCATTTCTCTCTTAGTCTGGATTCTGGAATGTAAGGGAAGTGGGGTGGGGTTAAATCAGTGAGCAAGTGGGAGGATGCAAGAACACATATATGAAAGTAAGTGTTATACTGTAAGTTCTTTGGGGACTATAACGAAGATGAGTAGTATTCATAAATTGGAGAGTAGATTACCTATGAAGTGGCAATCTATACACAACTGCCAAGCTCAAGTTAGAAGGAGAATTTGTGTAATCTAGGATGATAATATATGCAAGGACAGGTTCCACATATTACTCATCAAGCAATCACTATAAAGTTCACAAATAAATGGAGGTTTCAAGACCAAGTGATTTGGACATCCCTCTTCAGCAAAGTGATTTGGTAAATTTACGTTCAAACCCCTATACAGAATCCATAATCATGGAGGAAGGACATTCATCTTCAGCAAAGTGGCTTGGACAAACAAGCCCCCCTAAAGTCAAAACTTTCCTTTTACTTGCTTGTAATAACGTCATTTTGACTATGAATAGATTGCTTAAGCACAGTGGATGGGTCCCCGACTCATTTCCACTATGTAACAAACATAGATCATGTACCAGGATACAAGGGTCATTTGGCGACATTTTCTTCAGAAAGAAGGTATAAAGGGATATTCAGGATTGTTTGAATCCCTTTCAGAAGATTGGAGAAGTTATAGAATTAATCATTCTATTAGAAAATTTTGGAACATCGTCGCTGCATCTATAAGATGGCATATATGATTGAAACCAACATCATTGTTTAGTAGGATTGGTTCTAATATTATTTCCTAGATAGGTATGGTAGATGTCACTCTTATGTGGGAGGAGGGGGGCAAGCATGTGGCAGGCTTTCAGAATCTCTGACTAATTAAAGGATAGGAAAATGATTTGAGAGAGTCGATATATTGTATTTTTCCTTCGTTTCCCATTTGATGTTTCCTTTTTTCTCCTTTAAGGAGGATTGTTTCCTAACTTATCCTTAGTGAAATGCGAGGGGTTTACCCACCGTTCATTTCTAAGAAAAAAACATTAAGAGTTCTTTGAAATATTCCCCGTCTTGGCGGTCAACTAGTGCTTGCATAAGCAAAAAGGGCACAATAACAACCGAACAACATCATGAAATAAATATTGTGGTTGTGGACCATAGGTAGGACATTATATAGAGTACGGAGCGAAAATAGTCACAATATCGTGCAAATACTACAGGCTATCCACTTCATCTAGTTGTCATGCTAGCTATTATCTATTATCTAGTTGTCATGCTAGTTGTCCACGTCTTTATCCACTACGTATCTTTGGCTAATGAAATTAATCCATTTGCTTCCATCATTCGACAATAATGAAAATGCATAACTACAAAATGTAGCTTTATTTTGCACTTATATAACAGGTAAATATCTTGGTTCATACTTTGCATGTCATAAATACTGTGTATAGTAAGTGAGCTGCGTAATGTTATAACTTACTACATAATGAATATTGTGCAAGTTACTGTTTTATCATGGTTATACAATAGAATTGCTATGTTGCAAATACAGGCATTGATAGACCCTTTAGTCCTACTCCTATTTTTTATTTTTGAAGGGCTTATATGAAAAACCTTCATTCTTTTTTCTGTCCACACATGGGAACACTTTGCTACCCCTTCCTATGCTCTGATCACCAAAAACATGTCATCCTCCTGTGACATCCTTCCCTGCATGGGCGGAGACAAGCATGGGCCAGGTGGGGGCAAGTGCCCCACTTGGATTGACCAATTCTTAGTTAGATATTGTTTCATTCAGGTGGTTACAAGTCCATAAAAAAAGAATTTCAAGCTATTCCCCACCTAAACTTACTCCAACACAATACATTTTTGCCAATTTACGGATAAAAGCTTGATAAAACTCAAAACTGTTTTCAAATGGACACAATATTTTATATGTCGAGTCCATGAATAAGATGAGTAATAATGTTTGTTACATTTTAACATTATATGATCCAATGTTTAATGTTTTTTCCTAGAACATAAACACTAAACTTGCACAACAGACCATTTAAAGATATACATGATTGCTACTAAATCTATTGATTTTCATTGCAATTTTGGATTATAGGTAAATTTTACGGCATACTCTAGTTGTGCCCCACCTGCAAAAAGTTTCTGGGTACGTCCCTGCTGCCCTGCCACCTACCTGCAATCCCCAATCCCCTCCTTACTTTGCTGCTCAAAGAGAAAACCTGCCACCTCCATGCCGTGCCAACCTGATACCCTAGCTCCACATCACACTAGCCTTCTTGTCCCCCCAAACCCCTTTAGCCCAATCCTGCCAGCTTTGTCTCCTCTGTCCCATAATCCCCAGTCCTTCCTCCACCCCTCCCTCTTATAGGGGCATCAAGACTGGAGGGGCGTGTGTGGTGTGGGTTTGTGGGAATATGGGTTCTTGGCAGTTAGGATAGGTTAGGTGAGTCTAATAAGGACAATTTTCATGTAATAGTGGATTTATCGAAACATCGTGACTTACGTGACCACTCAGAGCTCAAGCTAATAGAGCAAGGCAGAACGGTAGTTGCGAGCCAAAATCAACATTTAAGATGGTATTTATGTGCTATAAAATAATGTACGGGGTAGCCACCTTCTGATAGGTTAAAAACTTGAAATAACGATATTTTCTGCAATTAAGCCTATCAGAGAAACAATCTTTTCAGCACATACTATAAACAAAGCAGATATAACTGGAAACATCAACTGAAACTGTAATAGCTCGGTTCTAATACTTAAGCCACGATCCAACCCAATATTAAGAAACTTGGGAAAAGACAGATCACGAACCTCGTAACGGCCTTGACCGTGTCACTTCCTAAAATTATTGGTTTTCAGCGAGACATTGGGTGGTATCAGAACCAGGTTATTAGCACTGTTAGACATCTCTCAAGAAACCTTGCTTTTAGAAACTGCACATCTCGAAGTTGAATAAAATCAAAAAGTGACTTCCATTGAGAAACTGCACATCTAGATGTTGCATAAATCAAAAATTGTTGGAGTCCATATTGTTGTGATGACTTCAGCTAATTGCTTGGAAGAGGACAAGCTCTTACTTAACTGCACCTTATAATAGAAACAGGATAGTTAAGAAACCATAAATATTACCTTTAGCATCCCATAAGGGGGGGGGTAATGAAATGGAATGACATGCTAGATGATGACCTAACTATTCAAATGGTGTGGAGATGCTCGAATGAGCTTGTAAGAAACATGAATTTTCTCGAATTTAATCTTTGAGTAAGCAACAAATATTATTATGGTTTCTTGATGAGGGTGAAGAGAGGAGGAAAAAAAAAGACAGCAAGGACAGGTTGAGGTTGGGGGAGAGGGGGCAAGTCTGAACTTTTAGGTACTACATAATTTTTTGTTTTTGTTTTAGACAAATATGTGCATATGTTCATTGTATTAGATGTACAAGACAAGCTAAACAGGAGCACATATATTAAGATAAAATGTAGGTAATGAAAGACAGATTTAATTTAGTCAATTAAACATCATTCTATCATTAGCATCAAAGAAGATCAACTTCATCTGAAAGGTATATATGTGGACTATAAGAGAACATGATTAAAAAAAAAGGGATTCAGATATTGAAGGCTTACGATTAATCTTTGTACGTTGATAACCAGATCTAGGTAGCCGTTTCTTATGAATAGCTGGAAACTGTAAAATGGCTGCAGAAAGACGTGCATGAGGACCTCTATACAAGTATAAGAAATGTACCAACCACAACTTTGACAAAACCTGTTATAATATGAATACTATGCCAAGTCCTGGTTGACAGCAATAGCACCTAAAAGTATTTATCAATCAAACTACAGGTGATCATAACATACTATATTCCCCATCTTGCCCACGAAACCACTGCCTAGAGAAAACAAAATCCTTCTTGGTGTGCCACCTGCATAGAAGATTATAAACAGGATAGTTATGAACAATACCTAACAAGCACCAACCACAAATCCAAAATTGATTTCATATTAATGATCAAAAGAGCACATATAAACAATTAAAACAAGTATGAAATAGAAGACAGTGCTTAAGGAAAACAAAATCCGTCTTGGGGTGTCACCTGAATAGAAGATTATAAACATGATAGTTATGAACATTCCCTAAGAAATACCAACTGTAAATTCTAATGTGACGTCATATTAATGAACGAAAGAGCACATATAAACAATTTAAAAAAGCATGAGATAGGATAGTTTGCAGTATCGGCTGATACCGATCTGATATGGCCGATACCAATAGGGTTTGGCATGTCCAGATCCGATACTAACCGTTATTGATAATGAGTGACACCGACGTTGGAGGTCTCTTTTCCAGTCAATTCGACATAGAAAATTGAATGGAAAAGACCAATCAATAAGGGCCATAATAAGGCTGTAAAAGCATGTAAATGAAGAAAACTTATTTATCTCAAGTAAACCAATCAGCAATGGTGAGTATTATTTTATTCAATTTCAAAACTACAAAGAAACAACACAGAAAACACTTAAAATGATGCCTAAATGTATAAAAAAATAAATAAATAAATATTTGCTTTTCGATACCAAAAAATTCGATACTCCAATCAGAATCGACGATACTTAATACCTTTGATATTGTCGATCATAGGAAGGGTCAAATTACGATTCCAATATTGCAAACCTTGTGAAATAGACCAAAATGCTTCAAACCAAAATGGAGTACTATGCTATTTCATTATTGGACTTTTTTGCCTAAATGTCTTAAATCTACCATACGTTTACATAAGTTTCCTAATTCTTGTTAATTACTTAAAGGTCCCTAAAATTTGAAGGAATGTGAGATGAGTCCATCTCCCTATGTGACAGTAAAAAAAATCAATTAAACCTTTTAATTAATAGTGTTTCCCCTCATCTTCTTCTCCCATTCCCTCCCTCTCCCTACTTTGAAGACCACCTTCCCCAGTTATCCTCCATTACCACTCATCCCTCTTCCCCTACCACCTCCATCAATTTCTTCCTCTACCACCCACTCTATTTTCCCTCCTTTCCGATCTTTTACACCCCAAACTAATGACACAAACTCCTTCCCCTCCCCCTCGACTACTCGTTCCTTCTCCATTTTCTCTGTTCTACTCTCACTTCTCCTCCACACTATAAACTATCACCCAATCATCCCTCCACTAGTCTAGACCATCAACAACTTAT
>JANAVB010003000.1:2211234-2256234 GCA_029216955.1 Iris pallida
TGAATTCGGAGCAGGCTCAGGATCTTTGGGGAGCCTAACGGAGGGAGGCGGATGGACGACGGTTACACGCCGTCGTGTGGCGAAAACCGGAGGAAAGACGGAGGCGGACAGGGTCAGGCTAGGGATCGCCATCCCGATGGCCGTCAGAACGGATCAGGGTCTCGGCCATCTGGCCGGGGTCCGGGGGGGTCTGTTGTGCGATCGGTGGGTTGGCAGCCTAAGGCGACCGCGGCGGCCAAGGGGAAGAGCAAGGTGGTGGATCTGGATGCCCCGGGATCTGGGACTCCTCGTCAGGTGATTGCCCCGAGGCCTCTTGGGATGACCCCTCGGCCTGCTGGAAGGTCCTGGGCCGAGATCTGCAAACCTGTGGGACCGAAAAACCCCCACTTCGATGGAGTATGTTCTGCCGATCAAGACTGGGACGGGTTTCCGAGCCTCGTTTCCTGCGGAGGAGATCCAGAAGGTGACAGCATACTGGGAGAATACCCTCGTCCTGTATGTCTTGGGCAACAAGCCTTTCTACGGACAGATCCGGGGCTATGCAGCGCGTGTCTGGCAGCCCAAGGGTAGTATGGAGTTCTATGCTCGCGAGAACGGCTTCTATTATGTGAAGTTCGGACTGGCGGAGGATGTCGCTAGGATCCTCCAAGGGGGGCCCCTGGACGTTCGACGGTAGACTGATCATCCTCAAGGAGTGGATTCCGGAGCTGCGTTGTAAGAGGGAAGTTCTTAATGCCATCCCAGTATGGATTTGATTCCCTAAATTCCTGGTCCGGTTTTGGAGCATACCTTTGTTGATGCGGCTGGCCAGCTTGGTGGGCACCCCGATCAAGGCAGATGAAGCTACTGCCTTTCGGACGCGGTTGATGTACGCTATGATCTTCGTGGAGATTCGGGCAGGTGGGGAGCTCCCGAAGATGGTGGAATATGAGATCCCTTCTGGGGAGGTACTTACCCAGAGGGTGGAGTACGAATGGGTTCCACCTACCTGTTCACGTTGTTCCTGTTTCGGGCATCTGGCCAATGCTTGTTCGGAGGCTGGACCTCCGGTGGAGCCTATTATCCACCCTAGTGTGGATCCAGAAGCCCCCTGCGATATAGATTTCAGAGATGATAGCGGAACGGAGGTTTTGGAGGAGGAGGTTACTCATCATGTGAGTGACGGCGGTCTGAGCCCCGTTGTTGCTACTCAGCCTGCACCCACGGGTGGGGTGATGTCCACTTGCCAGGGGCTGAGTAGTATAGTTACTAGAGGTATGGTGACGTCGGAGAAGGAGGCACGAGGGGAGGACGGATCGTCCGGAGGGCAGGTTTACTGTAGGAAGAGACGGGCTGTCGGCCTGCTGAGAGATGGCCCCTCCATAGTGGTGGGACATACTACAGACAGAGAGGAGGCGGTGTGTGTTGACAACCCTGCCTGGGCGTTGGTACTATCTCAGGTCGCTCCCCAACAGGCGGCTCCGACTGAGACGGAGGAGGATTCCTTAGCGACGG
Organism: Iris pallida; assembly: GCA_029216955.1. NCBI lineage: Eukaryota > Viridiplantae > Streptophyta > Magnoliopsida > Asparagales > Iridaceae > Iris > Iris pallida. Next base: position 2,212,729 of record JANAVB010003000.1, read on the forward strand.
ATGCGGCACCTTCCCCAGGTGCCGACCCGGAAGTTTTACAGGGGGACCCCACCTCTCATTAATTAATGGCCATTATCGCCTGGAATGTGAGGGGGGCGTGTTCGCTAGGGAGGTGGAGAGAGATCTGTGGGGTGCTCCACAGAGAGAAATGTGACATTTATGTACTATTAGAATCCAAAATTAAAGGTGAGAAGACTCTTTCTCGACGGACCCCTTCTCATTGGGCCCAACTGCACAACCTGGCTCTTTGTGACATGGCCAGGATTTGGGTTCGCTGGAACTTGAAAAGTTGGGATGGAGACTTGATCTTGATGACGGAGCAGTTGATTGCCATCTCCTTCGTGAACAAGGGTGGCTTCTGGTTCTTGCTGGGGGCTGTCTACGGCCACAACGACAGAAGGAGACGGGAGTCCCTATGGAGCGACATCTCCCGTGTTGCATCTGTTGCTGACTCGTCGTGCCTTCCTCTTCTCTTGATTGGGGACTTCAATGCCCTTCTGTACCAAGGGGAGAAGCTGGGTGGTCGGCCGGTTCCAGATTCTATCCTCTACGACTTCCAGAGATGCCTCCTGCTTGCGGGGCTTCGGGAGTTGTCTCGCTCAGGCTGCATATAGACTTGGCACAACAAAGCAACTCATAACAGGGTTGCTTGTCAGCTGTATCGAGCTCTGGGCAATGGGGAGTGGTTCCGCCACTTTCCAACACATCGGCTGAGGGTCTGGCAGCTGGGACGAGTGATCATTCCCCCATCAGGGTTGGCTTCACTGCTCGGGCTCTTGGGAAGGCCCGCCCGTTCAGGTATAACAACAGTTGGTATCTTTCGGAGGGCTACCTGGAGGCTGTCGCTGAGGGGCTTACCAGTGGCCAGGAGGGGACGGCTCAATTCCGTTTGGTTCGTCGTCTCAAGGCCACGAAGAGAGCCCTTAGGAGGTTGGTGAAGGGATTGCCCAAGTCCACCTTAGAAGATAAGGAGGTGGAGTTGCGGGCCTTGCAGCAGGATATGCAAGCTGACATGATGAATGGGGACCTGGCGGCTAGAGAGAAGGAGCTGATCGGAGAAGTCAACATCCTGAGGCTACAGCAGGAGATTAGCTCGGCCCAGAGAGCCAAATGTTCCTGGTTGAAGGATGGCGACCGTTGCTCCAAGTTCTTCTATGATGTTATCCGGACTAGACAGAATCGGAATCACATCTCCCAGCTTCTTGATGCAGATGGCACTCTGTTGGGGACGCCGGCTGAGATCCAGGGAGAGGCTGTCAGGTACTACTCTGAGTTATATTTTCAGACTGACTACCTTTCCGTGTTCCCAGAGGTTGTTACGAAGAGATTGGTGACTCCATACGGAAATAGTATTCTTCTTGCCCCTGTTACTCTGGAGGAGGTGGAATCTATTGTCAAGGTGGCAGATCCCAACAAGGCTCCTAGTCCGGATGGCTTCAGCAGTGGTTTCTTCAAACGACATTGGGACATTCTAAAGCATCAGGTCGTGGAGGTGGTCCAGGAATTCTTCACCAACGGGAAGCTTCTGAAAGAATTGAATCACACTTTTCTGACCCTGGTGCCGAAGAAGGAGGGAGCGACTGCTTTGGCTGATTTCAGACCTATTGCGTGCTGTAATTATCTTTATAAGATAATTACGCACTTATGTGCCGGCGGATGGGGGGGATCATGCAGGACTTGGTATCTCCGAATCAGGCTGCGTTCATCAAGGGGAGGTCGATCGCAGAGCATAGCCTCCTGGCGCATGAGATGGTGAGGGGATTTAGCAGACCCGACGGGGAGAAAGCTTGTGTAAAACTGGACCTGAGGAAGGCATATGACATGGTCAATCGTGACTTCCTCTGTCATCTGATGACCGCCATGGGATTCGCGGAACACTGGGTTGAGTTGATCCGGGAGTGCATTACGTCACCTACCTTCTCCGTTCTCATCCAGGGCGTCCCTTATGGGTACTTCCAGAGCAACCGTGGGCTTAGGCAAGGTGACCCATTGTCCCCTTACCTGTTCACGCTGGTTATGGAGTACTTTACTTGTTTGATGGATCTGGCAGTGCACCGTGGACGGCTGATACCTCTATTTCGGAGGATGGTCCCCCCAGTTACCCACCTTATTTATGCTGATGATCTGCTTGTGTTCATCCAGCCTTCGACGGAGGGGTTGCAGACGCTTGCGGCTATTATGGAAGATCTGAAGTCCTTTTCGGGTCTCCAGATGAACAGGGATAAGAGTAGGGTCTACTTCAGCTCCCTGTGCACCCGGAAGGAGGAGCGGGCTGATATTCTGGGTATCGCGAGGAGTGATCTTCCGGTTCGATATTTAGGAGTGCCTCTCACAGTCAATTATGCGCGGGATCAGGATTGCCACAGTCTGGTGGAATATGTCCAGAGACGAGTTGAAGGGTGGCAAGCGGCAGGTCTGTCATTTGGCGGTCGCATTGAGCTGGTTAGATCGGTGATCTCGGCTGTGGCCCATTTTTGGCTGCAGTCCATCCTCCTCCCAGTGGCCACCATTCGGCGAGTGGAGCGTCTTTGTGCTGATTTCATTTGGAGGGGAGGTATGCATGCGATTTCCTGGGACCAGCTCTGTCGGCCCAGGAAGGAGGGAGGAGTGGGGCTCAGACCGTTAATGGAGATTAGGGAGGCTTCTGCGCTTAAGCTGGCCTGGAGATTCATCAGCGGGGGATCTCTTTGGGCGGACTGGATGCATAGCAGATATGTGAAGCAGGACAATTTTTGGACGTGCTCTACTGACAACAACCATTCAGTCACGTTCAAGACTGTCTTGAGACACAGGGGGGTGCTCAAGTCTGCTATCCGGAGGGTCATGAAGGATGGGTCGGGTACGGACCTCTGGCGGGATCCTTGGATTGATCGGCGTTCGCTGTTGGACATCAGAGGAGCCCTGTCTCATCAGGAGGACAGACGTGGTCTGATGTGCAGTCGTATCATTCGTGATGGGGAGTGGAGGCCGGATTCTTATCGGTTCACTGAGGAGCTAGGTGGGTGCATTATGTCTACTGTCATTGATCCGACTTTGCCAGCGGATCGGTGGATTCGAGAGCCGACTGGAGCTTCTTCAGGGACTGGAGAGTTCCAATTTCGTAGCTGCTACAACCTTATCCGGCGTACTTTCCCGCTGAGTTCTGATTATGAGTTCGTTTGGTGCAAGGGTCTGGCCAGGAAGATGCAGTTGTATGTTTACAAGCTGCTACTGGGCCGCCTCTTGACTAGAGATCGCCTGAGTTCGTTTGGAGTGCCGGTTCCGGATCCCAAATGTGTGCTTTGCGGTTTGGAGCCTGAATCTATAAAGCATATCTTCTTCGAGTGCACTCTGGCGTGGCAGATCTGGTTGGAGCAGGGTCGTGTATTGGGAGTGTTCACCTCCGGAAAATGTGTTGGGGACATCATCACGGCGATCCGAGATAGCAGGGGAAGAGGGCAGGATTGGTTCCGAACAGCCAGAGTTCGTCTAGCTGCTGCGGTTTGGTATGTATGGCGGGAGCGAAACCGTCGGATCTTTGAGGGGCTGGTCACCCCTCCAGTTGGCATTCTCCATAACATCGATTTTGATGTAAATGCTATGGAGAATTGATGAGTGATGAGTGGGAGTCCCACTCTGTTTGTATGTTGTAAGATTATGGTTTTTCATTTGGAATAAAATTCACCTTTTTTCCAAATATATATATATATATATATATATATATATATAATGATTCAAATGATGGTGATTTATGATACTCCGATGGTTATTAGTAAACCACTCTCCCTCTCTCAATATTTTGTTTCAACATATTTTTGTTCTCATTCTACGATGGTGTTTCCCTTGGCTCCTCTCTTCTTTCTCTCACTTTTTTGACCATTCCCTTTCTTATTTTTTATATTTTAAAACTCCAACTATCATGTATTTGATATTGATATATTCGTTGGAAATATCCACTATAGTGTTATTTATTTGTTTTTATTGAACATTTTGTGTGCAATTATATATATATGCTTAGCAAGATTTGTATATGACTAAAGCCCCGAATAACAAAAGAAAGTCCCGATCATAAACGACAAACTTGTTTTAACATAACCACTATACATCCATAGTTTTGAGGTTTGCCTTTCCACCTTGAGGCCCCCGCCTAGACCCTTTGGTCCTTGTCGCGAAATTGTCTTGTCGCAGCCTTGACAAGCTAGATGTATAGAGTCATGGACAACGAGGAGCAAAAAAGGAAGAAAAAAAAAGAGGGGAGAGGGGTACAGTTGTCAAAAGAAACAATATATGATTTACTTAATTTTGTATACTTGTTATTCATGAGTTAAGCAGACACACTCAGAACTCAATTCTCAATGATTTTGGGGACTCTTAGCAAATAACAAGATTAAGGGGACTCAAGTAAAAATATGGTTGATTCAAAGAAATTATATGCATAAAACCTTTATTATTCCGCAAAAAATGTCACATTTAGAAAAAATGTGCAAAGAAACACATTGGATGAGAGACGAAAACAAAGTTGTAACTTGATTTGAACCAATTGCAAATTGATTTGAAGTTCTTTAAGTCCAACCGGTGTTTTAAAAAGCTCTATGCGCTTATAGACAAGTAGTCTTGCCTCATCACTGGGGAGCGCCTAGGCGCGCTAGCCTCGTCTGGAGAAGAAAAGCTCCACCTGGACATCTTCTCAAATTCTCTTTTCATATACACATTTTGTCACTTTTGTAGTTCATGTTAGGTTATCCAAATTTGTCATATATCTCTAAAAACTCATCAAACTTGAGTTTTTAGACAATAAACTAAAGAAAATGGTCAAAAATATTACCAAATTATCAATAGAAAACAACATAGTACCTTAACGAGATTACAAAATAGTCTATGGAACAGGAACATGAAAACAATATTAAGTTAAAAAATAATAATATCACACATAAGTTATTATGATAGAAAACAAATTGTTCAAATGGAAAACAAACATAAGATAATCAACGAGTCAAGGTTTCACGTTCCTAAATGACTTAACAAATCCTTCTTCTTTAAAGTCGTTAGAATAAGTAATTATTACAAAGTTAACATAATAGAAAAACAAGCACTTGGCAAAACAACAAGCATATATAAACAAGAATATTAAAATGGATCGTGTTAAAGAGGTTGTTTGTGTGAAATGTGTTGCCTTTTCTGAGAGTTTATGGGAAAAAAGGGAGAATAGAAGAAATAAAGAAAATTGGAAGAAAAAGAGAATAAACAAAGCCTAAGTTTTTGTTGGTGAGTGCAAAGAAAAATAGACTCATCAAAGAAGAATAGAAAAAGGAGATAGAAACTCACGTTAATTAGGCTAACAACGATCAAAATTGTCTGAAAAATCGTCCCGGAGCCCAACCGAGACGAATGTCATCGTCCTCTTTTATACTGTCGTTGCACGATATTCTCCTTTTTTTATTTATGTCTATTTAGTTAGTAACTTCGTGCTAAAACTTATAAAACTCTATTTGGATCTTTAAACTTAAGCTTGCAACTTTAACAACCAATAAAATCAAACAAGCCCACAAAAGCTATAAAAACCCAAACAAAATCTAAAAAAGCTGCATAAAACACCCAACACAACTAGACGTGTGCATAGGCTCACCTAATTACCCATTCGCCTAATCTCGCTTTTGGCGTCTTTCTCGTATATGCATCTCCTAGAGAAGATACGTCGCATGCCTTTGGCTTAGGCGGTGAAACATTATCCCTCGCCTTTTAGGTGCCTAGGCGTGCCTGGGTGACGCCTTTAACAATACTGATTCCAAAAATCCTAACTTTGAAATTCACGGGATAGGATATACAGGAAGTGTAATACTAACCAGATTTTAGTCGCATTGGAGCTCGGGAAAAGAATTTGTATAATATACAGGAAGGATTTATATCGAGACTACTTAATATGCGTACTTTTCAAGTGATTGTGCCACAATCCCTCTATTGTCACAACTCGTGTCACCACCCTGTGGGTTTCTCCCTTTGGTCGCCTCTTTCATCCAACTAAGATGTCCTCTGGGAGAGCCATCTAGTCAAGCTTGAGCAGGAACTTTTGAACTCGAGTGAGATAGAGGCCCGCTAATGCTCCCTCAATTCCAGAACCAACAGCATCAAGGAAAAGAAGAACTATACTATGAACACCTAGGGAGATGATCAGGCATGAGACATCATCTACATGCTATGTTGCATGGGCACGGAATAGACACGACATATTTCAGATACGACGATACGGATTCGGCACCTATTTTGGTGTGTCCTAGTGTATGTTGGAGTGTACATGCATGTCTGATATGTGTGACACGACACGGCATGAATTTTGGAGTGTCCGTGCTTCTTCTACAAGAGAAGACTAAACAGGAGAACCTCTGTGCTACTTTCCCACACTGATATTGGACAAGAAGAACCAGAAAAGGATGGCCAATATGATCAGTCAAGGACCCTGCTCGCTAAACAACAAGGTTTTGTCTTATTTAAGACTGTCACCTGCATTGTTGCAATTGTGTCTAAGTTCATTCTTGATGGGAGGAACTGATTTATTTTTATCCTCCTTGGAAAGACGACAGCGCATAAGTACTCAATGCAAGATTTATAATAGGCAATCATAATAAAAAACAGTACGCATAAGTACTCAATGCAAGATTTATAATAGGCAATCATAATAATAACAGTACGATTCATCCTGATATCCAGGAGGTTCATGCCTATGAATCTAGCGATTCAATGTTCGTTTCATTTAAACACTCATGACTTATTTAAGGAATAGTTTAGTATCTGGTCTTCGTTGTCACTGATGTTCAATATGTTATCCAAACTTTAGACAGATTTTATATGTAGTTTAGTATCTGGTCTCTCTCTGTAGTGCATGTGTGTGCACGAGAGCCCGGACAAGCATTTGTTTGCATATACAACAACAATGACACCAACAAAATTATATCTCGTAAATGTAAAAATATGGTAGATTCAAGGGACTCATGCTAATAAACCTTCATTATTCTGCAGAATGTTACATTTAGTTAAAAAAATGTGTGAAGAAACACATTGGATCAAAAGATGGAAACAAAGTTGTAACTTGATTTAAAGTTATATCTAGCAGATTTCCGAAAGGAAGGAAAAAAAAAACATTGGTAAACACCTACCAAGTCAAATTCTTTGGTTCATATGTCCCGTAAACAACATCATAGTGTCCATCTACAGAATCCACCAATTCCAGCTCACCTGTCAACATATCCCACCTGCAAAGATTATTCTTAGAAGGGTATCAAGTAATACAAGTACTACATAACAGGCAGTTAACTTACTCGAATCTTTTGTTCCTGTCGATGCTAAGGACAACCTCAAACACGGTATCCAAACTTGCATCAACAACACCGACAGACTTGAGAAGGAAAGTTTTACTACCCTATCAAGAGTAGAAAGGTGTTAAAAGAACTACTTCCATGCAGTGAACTACACATACTTAAAGGCATTGAGTAGTAACAGTGTTAGTGTAATATCCACATAGAATCAACTCTATCGAAGTTAAAGACATACTATCTTCTTTAGATGAATGGAAAGAAAAGAAACTTAGTCCAACCATTAGTGGAATGATCATATAAAGATGTGATATACTGCAATGCGACAGAAAGGAACCATATCAAGTATATGTTCATTCAAAGAGAACCTTAACTCTGGGGGTCGACTACATAATGCTTTCATTCTGCTCTTCTAAGGAACATCTCTTCTCTAAAACTTGCAATGCAACAAGTACTTCCTCACAACCTTAGGACGACCTATATGTAGCAGCCTTTTAACTATGACCTTATCACTCAACTGTGAAGCTTTAAAAAAGCGGCACCTCACTACCTTAGGCAGCCACCTAGAGGCAACAAGGATTTAAGTGGATTGGTCTTGAAGAGCCAACCTAGCTACATTAGGCGCCCGCCTCGGGCTTTGTTGCACCTCAAATTTGAACATCGACATATTACAGGAAAAAATGCTCAAGCCAGGGCCGCCGAAGACTCCACATTAAGATCCACTCACTTTATGTCTAGGTATTAATATTATCAATATCACTAGACAACATGAGGCATCACACCAGTGAACAACATTCAGAAGATTACATCAAGTAGAAATTAAAGATTAAAACCCCATATAGTTACACCACAACACAGTCCAGATCAAGGAGATCGAGGTGTGACGATTTACTAAATGAACTTGTAACGCTTTGGCAGGAGTTGGACCTCTGTTATGAGGACGAGTGGGACTGCCCACAAGACAGTATTCGACACAAAAAAAGGGAGGAGAACGATCGAGTTTATGTCTTCCTAGCTGGGCTCAACCAAAAATTTGATGAAGTGCGAGGCAGAATTCTTGGTAGAAAGCCTTTACCATCGCTCATAGAAGTTTTCTCTGAAGTTTGAAGGGAGGAATCAAGGCATAGAGTGATGCTTACAAGCCTGGAACCAAAGAATAGATCTGATATTGAGAATTCAGCCTTGGTCTCTAAAGGCCTAGATTTGGAAGAGAATGGGAAGAAGCATCGGTGTGACTATTGTAAGAAACCATGGCATACCAAGGAAACTTGCTGGAAACTCCATGGGAAGCCACCAAATCAGAAAAGAGAAACGAAGGCGAAGACAAGGCATTACAAACTGTGAGCGATGATTCTCAAGGACAACAAGTCAATTCAGAGATGCAGTCGTTCACAAAGCAGCAACTAAACCACTTGTACAAGCTTTTTCAATCTCCACAATTCTTAAATCCTTCCTGTTCTTTGGCTCAAAAAGGTAATTATCCTATTGCAGGCTTGCAACTCTTGTGAAAAATCAAATCCGTATTGTTCATGGATTATTGACTCAGGGGCCACTGACCGTATGACTGGATCTTCAAAATCGTTTTGTTCCTATAGTCCATGTGTAGGAAAAAAAAATCAAAACTAAATATGGTTTATTGTCTGTAATAGCAGAAATAGGGTCCACTGTTATCTCTCCCTCACTCACCCTTCATAAAGTTCTTCATGTGTCTAATCTATCCTGCAATTTGTTATCAATAAGTAAACTAACCAGTGATCTTAAATGTCAAGCTAATTTCTTTCCTTCATACTGTGAATTTCAGGAGATGACCACAGGGAGGACAATTGACAATGCTAGAGAAAGTGGAGGACTTTATTTTTTTTAAGAAGGGTCAAAGTCAAGAAGGCCAGTACAAAGCATATGCTATGGGTTTTTTTTTACAATAAAGAAATTATGTTATGGCATCATAGATTAGGTCATCCGAATTTCCATTATTTGAAATACTTATTGCCTGATTTGTTTAAAAATAAAAGTCCTTCATTATTGCAATGTGAGGTTTGTGAATTGGCTAAGCACCATTGTTCTACTTTTTCGTTACAACCATATAAACCCACAAAACTTTTTTTGTTAATTCATACTGATGTTTGGGGTCCCTCTAGGATTGTTACACCTTCGGGAAAAAAATGGTTTGTAACATTTATAGATGATCATACAAGGTTGAGTTAGGTTTATCTTTTGAAAGAAAAGTCAGAGGTAGAAAATCTTCAAAAAAAATTACACCATGGTTTTAACCCAATTTCAAACTAAAATCCAAATCATTAGAAGTGATAATGGCAAAGAGTATTTTAACAAAATTCTAGGATATTTTTTTCCTAAAGAAAGGAATTGTGCACCAAAGTTCATGTAATGATACTCCTCAACAAAATGTAGTAGCTGAAAGGAAAAATAAACATCTCTTAGAAGTTGCTAGAGCGTTACTATTTTCAAAAAATGTCCCTAAGTATCTCTGGGGTGAAGCAATTTTGACAGAGACATACTTGATTAACCAGATGCCTTCGTTCTCAAATTCAAAACACCGTTAAGTGTTTTTAAAAATATTTACCCTTCGTCTAGGCTCACTTTTGACATTCCTCTAAAGATATTTGGTTGCACAGCCTTTACTCATAACCATGATCACAGTAAAGGAAAACTTGATCTTAGGACCAAACGATGTGTCTTTGTTGGATATGCACCAACTCAGAAATGCTATAAGTGTATAGACCTTTTTGGAACTCATCTTCGGGGTGGGGGTGGGGGTGGGGGTGGGGGGGGGGGGGGGGGGGGGGGGGGGGGGGCGAGAAAGATTGAATATCGATGATGATGTCCTTCGAATTCTAGAAGAACAACCAGATAACCTTGTTTTTCAAGATAATGTTCTAAATTGTTGAAAATCAAATAGTTTTAGATTCTGATGATTCGACAATGTTGAAGGAAAATCATGGAAAAGAAAATGTTCAAATTGAGGTTGCCAAAGATCCTTTTGTACCTGATTTTTTTGAAAATCCTGATCCAACTGTTGATTCTAAACAAGTAAGGCAAATAAGTATCGATGATATAGGAGAAACGGTTCCCCTATCTTTAGTGTCATCTGAAAAAAGAAATCCTACAGAAGAAAGAAACAAGAACATATCATGTACTAAATTGTAGACTTGCTTCAGGAAGAATTACCATTCAAAGGATAAAGTCTCCGCCTCTCTTTAAAGCCATGAGTCTGAACCGTGGAAAGAATCTAAAGTCTCTAAATTCCCAGGTAAAATTCCCCATAAGTCCTCTACTGAGTTTTTTGATGACCTTGATAGTCACATTGCTTATTGAAAGGGTGTGCGGTCTTGCACTAAATATCCCATGTCTCACTTTGTTTCCTATGACAAATTATTCCCTGCTTTCTTTGCTTTTACTTCACAACTCTCCTTTGTGGAAATTCCAAAAAATGTACATGAGGCTTTGCAGGTTCCAGAGTGGAGGAAGGCTATTGATGAAGAGATGAGACCTCTTGAGAAAAATCAAACATGGGAAGTAAATGATTTGCCAAGAGGAAAGAAGACAGTGGGGTGCAAATGGGTGTTCACGGTTAAGTATAATTCAGATCGAACTCTTAAGAGGTACAAGGTTCGTCTAGTAGCCAAAGGCTACCTTGAGACCTTTGCTCCAGTTGCTAAGTTAAATAATGCCATAGTGCTTCTGTCGATTGTTGTTAACCTTGACTGGCCGCTTCATCAATTAGATGTAAAGAACACTTTTCTAAATGGGGATTTGGAGAAAGAAGTTTATATAGACTCACCACCAAGGTTTGATGAGAGGTTCACATCTAAGGTTTGCAAGTTGAAGAAGTCACTATATGGGCTCAAACAATCCCCTAGGGCGTGGTTTGACAAGTTTACTCGTTCTGTGAAAAATCGAGGATATGCTCAGGCTCAGAGTGATAATACCATGTTTATAAAAGGGTCCAAGGAAGGTAAGATTGATGTCTTGATAGTATATGTGGATGATATCATTCTTACTGATAATTACTTAACATAAATGGAAAGACTTAAGAGAAACTTGGCTCTAGAATTCGAAATTAAAGACTTGGGAGCATTGAGATATTTCCTAGGGATGGAAGTAGCAAGATCAGGAAGGGGCTGATTATCTCTCAAAGGAAATATGTCATGGATCTTCTTAATGAAACATGTATGATTGGATGTCGACCTGCAGATACGCCCATGGATCCAAACCAAAAGCTTGGAGATGCTACTGATGGAACACCAATGGACAATGCTAGGTACCAAAAACTTGTTGGTAAGTTAATCTATGTATTCCATACTAGACCGGATATAGCTTTTGCAGTGAGTGTTGTGAGCCAATTTATGCACTCTCCCTATGAGGTGCATCTTGAAGCAGTATATCGGATTCTGAGGTAGCTAAAAAGTACTCCAGGAAGGGGGCTTTTTTTTTAAGAAAGGTGAGCAAATGACTATTGAAGCCTACACGGATGATGACTGGGCAAGCCCAATTACTGATAGAAGATCTACATCCGACTATTGTACGTTTGTTTGGGGTAACCTTGTCACATGGAAGAGTAAGAAGCAGAACGTTGCAGCATGTAGTAGTGCTGAAGCAGAGTACCGAGCCATGGCATATGGTGTTTGTGAGTTGTTGTGGTTAAAACAAATTCTTGATGAACTTGGCAAGCCAACAGAAGGTCCTATGAAGTTGTATTGTGATAACAAGGCTGCTATCAGCATAGCTCACAATCCAGTGCAACATGATAGAACTAAGCATGTTGAGATTGATCGATATTTTATAAAGGAGAAGTTGGAAGGAGTAGTTATTTGTTTGCCATTTGTTCCTACAAAGCAACAAATAACTGGCATTCTTACCAAGGGATTATTCAGACCTAACTTTGAGCTTCTCACCAACAAGTTGGATATGATGAACATTTACGCACCAACTTGAGGGAGGTGTCAAAGATATTGTAATCCCTAACGTTTAGAGGTCTATTATTATTAGTTGGTTGTTTTATCTGTTTTTGATATTAGTTGGCAGTTAGTTTGTTTCATATATTTTTCTCCTTAAATCTTGTAATTAGTTTTCCATGAATCAGTTGGTCCTTGCTTATATATTTGCCTCTATATTCTTCAGAATGATGAATGAAAATAATTGTTTTTACCTTTCCTCAAAATTATATATATATATATATATATATATATATATATATATATATATATAGTAATAAGAATGGAGCGAATGGGCGATCGGGCGAATCTGGAGCGAACAGCTAGGGTTCCTCCCCCGCAGCCGCCGGACCCCCTCGCCGGCGGGGGGAGGAAGAACGGGAAGAATGGGGGGGGGGGGGGGGGGGGGGGCAGCCCCCCCAGGTCGCCGGCGGTGGCTACAAAGGCGGGGATTGAACGCTGGTGGGGGGGTCGGGCGGACCCCCTGGTTCTGGAGCAGGCGGCTGTGCCCCCCCAGGCGGTGGTGGGGGGTGGGAGCGACAGGGGGGGGTCGGGCGGACCCCCCGGGCTTGCTGTTGGCGGCAGTGCCCCCTCCGGCGGTGGGTGGGGGGGGGGCGGGTTTGACGGCGGGGAGGTCGGGCGGACCCCTCCCAGTGGCTGCGGTGCTCCCCTCAGCCGGGGGGTTTGGGGTCGGATCCGGTGGCTATGATAGGGGATCGGATTCGGGGTGTATCCAACGTCCCGAATTTTTAATTCGGAGCCGGATCTGAATCTCAGGGGGCCAGAAGGAGGGAGGAGGATGGGCGACGGTTACGCGTGGTCGAGTGACGAAGACCGGGGGAAAGGCTGGAGGAGGACAGGGCCTTGCTAGGGATAGCCACCCTGCTGACAGACGACAAGACGGGTCAGGGGCGCGGCCATCGGCCCATGGCCCTGCGGCGTCTGCTGGAAGATCGGTGGGCTGGCGGCCCAATGCGACTGCGGCGGATAAGGGGAAAAGCAAGGTGGTGGATCTCGACGGTCAGGGATTTGGGTCTCCCCCCCCGGGGGGGTTGCCCCCAGGCCTCATGGGGCGACTGCACGGCCGGCTGGATGGTCCTGGGCAGACATTTGCAAACCTGTGGGGCCGAAAAGTCCCACATCGATGGAGTACGTGCCGCCGATTAAGGCGGGGAGGGGTTTTCGAGCCTTGTTCCCTGCGGAGGAGAAAGAGAAGGTGACGGCATACTGGGAGAATACTCTGGTTCTATACGTCCTATGCAACAAGCCTTTCTACGGACAGATCCGGGGTTATGCAGAACGTGTCTGGCAGCCTAAGGGTAGTATGGAGTTCTTTGTCCGCGAAAACGGCTTCTACTATGTGAAATTTGGGCTTGCGGAGGACGTCGCAAGGATACTGCAAGGCGGCCCCTGGACGTTCGACAGCAGACTCATAATTCTGAAGGAATGGACTCCAGAACTTAGATGTGAGAGAGAAATCCTGAATGCCATCCCTGTATGGATTCGCTTCCCTGAGTTCCCTGTCCGGTTCTGGAGTATTCTATTGCTGATGCGTCTGGCGAGCTTGGTGGGCACCCCGATCAAGGCGGATGAAGCTACTGCCTTTCGGTCGAGGTTGATATACGCCAGAATTTTTGTGGAGATTCGGGCTGGGGGGGGAGTTACCGAAGACGGTGGAATATGAGATTCCTTCTGGAGAGGTGCAAACCCAGAATGTGAAATACGAATGGGTTCCACCTACCTGTTCTCGTTGTACCTGTTTTGGGCATCTGGTCAGTGCTTGTTCGGCGGTAGGCCCTCAGGTGGAGCCTACTATTCCCTTTAGTGAGGCTCCAGACTCATCCTGTGACATGGATTCCAGAGATGACAGTGGAGAGGAGGTCATGGGGGGAGGGGTTACCCATCCAGTGAGTGATGGCGGGATGAGCCTCATTGTCTCTACCCAGCTAGCTTCCACGAGTAGGACGTTGACCACATGCCCGGGGCAGAGTAGTATGATTACCAGAGGCATGGTGGCGTCGGGGATCGAGGCGCGAGGGGGTGGCGGACCGACTGAGGGGCAGGTTTACTGTAGGAAGCGACATGTTGTTGGTCCGCTGAGTGACGGTCCCTCAAGGGAGGGGGGACATCCTACTGACAGAGAGGAGGCGGTGTGTGTTGACAACCCTGCCTGGACGTTGGTACTCTCTCAGGTCGTTCCCCAGCAGGCCAGTCCGACTGGGATGGAGGAGGATCTATTAGCGTCGGATGTGGCACATTTTCCAGGTGCCGATCCGGGTGTTTCCCAGGAGACCCATCCTCTCATTAATTAATGACTATTATCGCCTGGAATGTGAGAGGGACGTGTTCGCTAGGGAGGTGGAGAGAGATTTGTGGGGTTCTTCACAGAGAAAAGTGCGATATTTCTGTTCTATTAGAATCTAAGATCAAAGGAAAAAAGACTCTTGCTCGGCGGACCCCATCTCATTGGGCCCAACTGCACAACCTGGCTCTGTGTGCCATGGCCAGGATTTGGGTTCGATGAAACTCGAAGAGCTGGGATGGTGACTTGATCTTGATGACGGAACAGTTGATTGCCATCTCCTTCTCAAACAAGGGTGGTTTCCGGTTCTTGCTGGGGGCGGTTTACGGCCACAACGACAGAAGAAGACGGGAGTCCCTGTGGAGCGACATCTCCCGTGTTGCCGCTACTGCAGATTCGTCGTCCCTTCCTCTTCTTCTGATCGAGGACTTCAATGCTCTTCTGCACCGAGGGGAGAAGGTGGGCGGTTGCCCAGTTCCAGACTCTATTCTATATGATTTTCAGAGATGACTCCTCCAGGCGGGGCTCCAGGGTTTGTCTCGCTCAGGCTTCATCTGGACTTGGCATAACAAAGCAATCCGGAACAGGGTTGCATGCCAGCTTGATCGAGCCCTGAGTAATGGAGAATGGTTCCGGCATTTCTCCAATTCTTCGGCTGAGGGCCTGGCCGCTGGGACGAGCGATCGTTCCCCCATCAGGGTTGACTTCACTTCTCGGTCCCCTGGGAAGTCCCGTCCTTTCAGGTACAACAACAGTTGGTATCTCTCGGAGGGCTACCTGGAGGCTGTCTCAGAGGGGCTTACTTGCTGTCAGGAGGGGACGGCCCAATTTCGCTTGGTTCGTCGTCTCAAGGTCACGAAGAAGGCTCTTCGGAGTTGGGTGAAGGGGTTGTCCAAGTCTACCTTAGAAGATAAGGAGGCGGAGTTGCGGGCTATCCAGCAGGACATGCAATCTGACATGCTTAATGGGGACTTGGCGGGTAGAGAGAAGGAGCTGATTGAAGAAGTCAACATCCTGTGGTTGCAGAAGGAGATTAGCACGGCTCAGCGTGCCAAATGTTCCTGGCTCAAGGACGGCGACCGTTGCTCCAAGTTCTTCTACGATGTCATCCGGACAAGACAGCATAGGAATCACATCTTCCAGCTTCTTGATGCGGGTGGCAACCTGGTGGGGGCGCTGGCTGAGATCCAGAGCGAGGCTGTCAGGTACTATTCTGAGTTATATTTCCAGACTGACTACCTGTCTGTGTTCCCAGAGGTTGTTACGAAGAGATTGGTGACTCTGTATGGGAATAGCATTCTTCTTGCCCCTGTTACTTTGGAGGAGGTGGAATCTATTGTCAAGTTGGCGGATCCCAACAAGGCTTCCGGACCGGATGGTTTTAGCAGTGGGTTCTAAAAACGCTACTGGGACATTCTGAAGTATCAGGTCTTGGAGGTGGTGCAGAAATTCCTCACCAAAGGGAAGCTTCTGAAAGAGCTGAACCACACCTTCCTGACCTTGGTGCCAAAGAAGGAGGAAGCGACAGCATTGACGGATTTCAGACCTATTGCGTGCTGTAATTATCTTTATAAGATAATTACGCACCTTATGTGCCGGCGGATGGAGGGGATCATGCAGGACTTGGTATCTCCGAATTAGGCTGCGTTCATCAAGGGGAGGTCGATCGCTGAGCACAGCCTCTTGGCTCATGAGATGGTGAGGGGCTTTAGCAAACCCGGAGGGGAGAAAGCATGTGTGAAACTGGACCTGAGGAAGGCGTATGACATGGTCAATCGAGACTTCCTCTGTCAT
This sequence comes from Iris pallida, assembly GCA_029216955.1. Taxonomy (NCBI): domain Eukaryota; kingdom Viridiplantae; phylum Streptophyta; class Magnoliopsida; order Asparagales; family Iridaceae; genus Iris; species Iris pallida. The sequence continues at coordinate 2,229,063 of JANAVB010003000.1, forward strand.
CTGATGACTGCCATGGATTTTGCGGACCACTGGGTTGCATTGATCCGGGAGTGCATCACGTCCCCCACTTTCTGTCCTCGTTCAGGGCATTCCTTATGGGTACTTCCAGAGCAATCGTGGGCTTAGGCAAGGTGACCCCCTGTCCCCTTACCTGTTCACGCTTGTTATGGAATACTTAACATGTCTGATGGACCTGGCAGTGCACCGGGGGAGGCTGGTCCCATTGTTTCGGAGGGTGGATCCCCCAGTTACCCACCTTATATATGCAGATGATCTTTTGGTGTTCATCCAGCCATCGACGGAGGTTATGTAGACGCTTGCGGAGATTATGGGAGAGTTGAATTTCTTCTCGGGTCTTCAGATGAACAGAGAAAAGAGCAGATGTACTTCAGTTCCTTATGTCCCCAGAAGGAGGAGCAGGCCGATGCGCTGGGAATCGAGATGAGTGATCTTCCGGTACGATATTTAGGAGTGCCTCTCACAGTCAACTATGCGCGGGATCAGGACTGCCATAGTCTGGTGGAGTACGTCCAGAGGAGAGTGGAAGGTTGGCTAGCCGCCGGACTGTCATTTGGAGGTCGCATCGAGCTGGTCAGATCGGTGATTTCAGCTGTGGCTCATTTCTGGCTGCAATCCATCCTCCTCCCTGTTGCCACTGTTAGGAAAGTGGAGCGGATCTGTGCAGATTTCATTTGGAGAGGGGGTATACATGCAATATCCTGGTTGCAGCTCTGTCAACCCAGGAAGGAGGGAGGAGTGGGGCTCAGGTCGTTGCTAGAGATTATGGAGGCCTCCGCGCTTAAGCTGGCATGAAAATTCATCAACGGGGGGTCTCTCTGGGCTGACTGGATACACAGCAGATACGTGAAGCAGGGCAACTTTTGGACGTGTGCTACTGACAACAATCACTCAGTCACTTTCAAAACTGTCTTGTGACACAGGGGGGTTCTCAAATCTGCAATCCGGAAGGTCATGAAGGATGGATCTGGAACGGACCTCTGGCAGGATCCTTGGATAGATCGACTTTCACTTTTGGATATCAGGGGAGCCCCGACACATCAGGAGGACAGGCGTGGTCTGACGTGCAGTCGTATCATTCACGACGGGGAGTGGAGGCCGGAGTCTTATCGGTTTACCGAGGAGCTGGGTGGGATCATTAGTACTATTGCCATTGATCCGGGCTTGCATGCTGATCGGTGGATTTGGGAGCCGACATGAGCAACTCCGGGAACTGGGGAATTCCAATTCCGGAGCTGCTACAACCTCATCCGGCGCACCTTTCCTCAGAGTCCTGATTACGAGTTCATATGGTACAAGAGTCTGGCCAGGAAGATGCAGCTTTGTGTCTACAAGCTTCTACTGGGACGTCTTTTGACTAGGGATCGTCTGAGTTCGTTTGGAGTGCCGGTTCCAAATTCCAAGTGTGTGTTGTGCAGTCTGGAGCATGAATCTATAGGGCACATTTTCTTCGAGAGCATAGTAGAGCGTTGGGAGGGTGCGACTCCGGGAAGGGAATTGGGGACATCATCACTGTGCTCCGGGATAGCAGGGGTCGAGGGCAGGACTGGTTCCGGACCGCCATAATTCGACTGGCTGTCTCATTTTGGCATATATGGCGGGAACGAAATCGTCGGATATTTGAGGGACTGGTCACCCCTTCGGTAGGCATTTTCCATAACATCGAGTTTGATGTAAATGCTATGGAGAATTGATGAGTGAGAGTCCCACTTTGATTGTATGTTGTAAGAGTATTGCATTGCTTTTGGAATAAAATTTACCCTTTTTTCCAATATATATATATATATATATATATATATATATATATATATATATATATATATATATATAAGCGTTACTAAGAGAGGCCCCTCCTCCCAAAACTAGACTGTCTGTGAAGAAGCTTCGGGAGCTTCAGTTGCAATTTAGAATAAACCATATTTAAACCTAAAATGTTACAGATAGATGAAACTGGCTTGCTAGTATAGCCTAAGTGCATGACCAATCTATATAAAAGACAATTTAAAATGACTATGGTAGCACATGTAATGTCCCGCTCCGCGTGGTGTATTGAGATGGTTTGCTGGCTCGAAAGACCGTTTGGATTTTGACTCATGCAGAGGAATTTTTTCAGAGATCTGCTCGGTCGAGGTATATAGGCATTTCTTCAAGGTGGATGGTTTTGATCCTTCTCTTATTTACCTTCACACTTAATGAATTAATGTTGCATGTTTAGTTCTTTATGCTATGAGTTTTGTTGCATAGTAATAAAAAGAAAATAACCAAGATAGAAGAGAGTAATTATTTTGTTTTCAACTTGTTATATAGAACATGGAATATTAACCTTCTATTATAGACTTTAATTTTTACATTGTTGTTGTAAGACAGTTATTATACTGTTGTTTAGTTATATATTTTGTGGAGTATAGTGTTCTAGTATCAAAAGAATGGAAACATGAAAAGGCTTGGGACCGTTGGGTCGTCAATGTAGAAATCCCTGTAATGGGAAGAATGGAAGTGTGAGCAATGTCTCGAGGAGTGTGTTAAGAATGGAAGTGCGAGCAATAGCTCAAAAAATGTGGTATAACATTGAGTAGAGATGTGTTGTATAGTTATTTCAGTTTTTGTACCATGCATATGTTTTATAGTTTAACTATTCGCGCATTTGCATGGTCATGGACAAATTGTACACGAGCTTTATGGGTTCCTCGAATGGTCGCTGGTGCACCGGGACCGATTCAGCCTAGGAGGAACAAGGATGCCGTGCTGAAGTGCTAGAATGGGGTATTGTGGAACCTTTAGTAGTCAAACTGAAGGATGCGGCACAATACGGGATGATTCAGAAACTTTCAGTGGAAGCTAGCTACCCGGACTGAAAGGGAATCGTCTAACCCGAAATAGTCCAAGATGGCTTGTGGTGTCAGTGACCTTTATATATTTAGGATGCATGCTAATGTCATATGCTTCGCCTAGTACTTGATGCAAGAATGGACACTTGGCACATTTATGTATTTCATAAAGGCTAATGAATATCTTACGCATAGACACGCTTATGACACACTTTTATATTATGAATGATATCATTGTATTGACATGGAAGGATGGTAAGTATTGGGTAAGATCAACTGATTTGTGTAACACTTTATGCTTATTGTCATATGCATGTACATTAATTGTTAACCGATCCTACGACAAGATTAAAAAAACCACATATTATTTGGCTGCAGTCACTTAATCAACGTGTTGGTCTTAGTTGAGTTGGCTAGAGACTACTCACCGGACTACTCACCGATGCACGACAATGTACCGACCCCCAACCCTCTCGGGTGCGAAGTTTTGCTTGGACGTATTGAGACGTTGGATCTCGGATTGGCAACTTGAAGCTGTTCGGTTGGAGATGTTTTCATTTGTTTATAAAAGACAATGTATAGAACAATGTTGATTGTATTAGTTTCATGAGTTGTAAGTCATGTGGCATCGTTTATTGTATTGAGATCACGTGTTGTAATCGAGTTGTTCTTTGGCATAGAGTCGTTATAATTTCGTTGTAAATTATCAATAAAAAGAATCATTTTTCATATATCTTATGTATATCGACTTTTTTTTTATTTCCGCTGCAATGACTTATCTCTGAGATGATTCATCAATTGCGCTTTGGTGCTTGCTTTGTACAAGTACAATTTAGACTTATACGACATCACGTCCAGTGACAACTTTCGGTTCTGCGGGATCGGAACGTGATAGCACATGTCCACAAATCATGATAGACTTGTATCATCTAGTATAGCTATATCTCGACAGCATAATCTCTCAACGTGAGATGGTAGAGGGTAGCGAGTGGTACTATTCTCAATAATATAGGATATTCACAAAGAGAAACTTGTATGAATAAGAAATTATAAGTCAGAGGGATGTACGCGCCGGGGGGGTGGGGGGGTGGGGGGGGGGGGGGGGGGGGGGGGGGGGGGGGGGGTTGGTTCCTGCTACTCCAAAGTAGAGGTCCCTACAATTTTTCTACAGGTTTCTACAGTATCTTTGATAGTTATCATGAACTGTTTTTTTTAATGTTTCATACTAGAAAAAAGTTATATAAAAGTGTTGTAAACAAATTAAAGGAGAACCTCCTGTGAAATTCAAAGCCTGAAAGAGAAAGGAGTGGTGGATAGGTCACCTCTTCCACCTTAGGCAGTGGGTATATTGCACTTCTACAGTTGTATTGTATGCATAAGCACTTCAAATGTGAATGTTTAAGAAGCTAGTTGGAGCTTTTGTGTGTCCTCGATCAGGACCTTGAAGAGATCAATGCACGTCCTACCAAGCTTATCACGGAATGTTGGTAAGCCAAGGCTTTGGTCCCCCAATTAAACAATCAGACACTAATATTGTTGTCCAACATCCATTTTGAGACTGTTTCAAAGTTATTTGATCAAGGGCAGGTACTCCACATATGCTATTATTCCAACATCCAAGTCTAAACAGTTTGCAGCAGTTCAGAGAGATTGTAGCTAATCTTGTCTTGGTCTGAATAATTAGCCATATAATAGTCTTAATCTCTTTTGGCCAACCCATCCAATTATTGATGAAATTAACAGTTTCAGCCAACATGACTTCTCATGGTCAGACATCTACTATGTTGCACGAACACAAATACAGCACGACAAAATGCAGACACATCGACAAGGATACGGCATAAATGTTGACATATCATAGTGTAATTACAGGAATGCCATTTCTTTTCACTCTTTGCCTTAATGTTTCATAGAGACGAATGCAATGTCCTATAGAAAATTGTATGATCTCACCTCTAGTCTAAACTCTTAATAATCTAGGGGAAGTTGATGGATGCTCCTTAGTTGCAAGAGTTTAAAGTCGCATAGCCAAACAGTAGGTATATCTACTCGCCAATTGGCAGTCAAGTTTTTCATGGATAACCCTCTCTAGTCATAGCTAACTGGCTAGAAATCTGGCACCAACATAGAAGGCCGATGTTAGGTCAACATCCGGTCATAAAAACTGTGTCAATTCTTTCATGGAGCATTCTTATGCTCCATAGACGACCACATTCTAATAGGAGAAGGCTTCAATGAGGAAGACGATAACACGAGGATGATGGAAGAGCTTTTGGTATGATATAGATAAAACTGAGAGCTTGTGGTGGGCAAAAGTGCAACAAGTATATATATTTTTTTTGGAATAAGGGTAAATTTTATTCTACGCAAATCGCAGTAAAGGTATTACAATACACTATTCTCACATCTCCCTCCCCAGTTAAGGGGCCATTATAGTTACATCGAATTCTATATTATGTAGAATTCCTACTGGCGGAGTAACCAGTCCCTCAAAGATACGCCTGTTGCGCTCCCTCCAGACATGCCAAACTGATGCTGCAAGTCTAACTCTAGCCATCTGGGTCCAACCAGGATCCATGCCTCGGCGGTCTCTGATCCAGCTGAGGATCTCCCGGATATCTCTGGCACTAACAACTCCACCCATCGATCGCATACACTGCTCCGCCCAGATGTGCCAAGTCAACGGACACTCAAAGAATAGGTGGCCCATAGATTCCGCTTCGCCCATACATAGTACACACTTCAGGTCTGGAATCTGTATCCCAAACCTGATAAGTCTGTCCCGCGTCATCAACATGCCCAGAAGGAGTCTGTATGAGCAGAGTTGCATTTTGCGGGCAATCCCCTTCGCCCAGATGAAGTCATACTCCGCAATTCTGTCATGTGGAGGCTGAACCAGATTATAGCAACTTTTAAAACTGAATGTCCCGGACCCTCCAACTTCGCCCATACATAGTACACACTTCAGGTCTGGAATCTGCATCCCAAACCTGATAAGTCTGTCCCGCGTCATCAACATGCCCAGAAGGAGTCTGTATGAGCAGAGTTGCATTTTGCGGACAATCTCCTTCGCCCAGATGAAGTCATACTCCGCAATTCTGTCATGTGGAGGCCGAACCAGATTATAGCAACTTTTAAAACTGAATGTCCCGGACCCTCCAACTGAACCAGGAGCAACCCAACTCCAGGAGTCCGCAGGTTGGCTAGTATCGATAGAAATCCGACGACTTGCCTCTCCAAACTGAGCCGTGAAAGGATACTCCTCGGGCCTCCAGCTCCCATCCCTGATGATCCAACTGCATTTCACCCCCCGGCTCGCCTCTCTGTCCCACTGAGTACCCAAGATCTCCAGAAGGGAGCCATTTCCATCCACGGGTCCAGCCAGAGATCAGTATTCGTCCCATCTTTCATAATCCTGCAAATAGCGGACTGAAGAACCGGTCTGCACCTAAGGATAGCCTTAAATGAGACCGAGAAATTGTTATCAATCCTGCATTGCCAGAAATTCATCCGCCGCACATATCTGCTAGCCATCCACTCTGCCCAAAGGAAACCTCCCGTGATGAACCGCCACGCCATCCGCACCCCAGATGCCTCCCTAACCGTCCGAAGAGGTCGCAACCCTACTCCTTCCTCCCGGGTCCGACAGAGTTGTTCCCAAGCAATCGCATGCATACCTCCTTTCCAGATAAAATTAGCACAAATGGACTCCACCTTCCTTATGGTAGCTACCGAAATCTGAATCGACTGCAACCAGAACATAGCGATGCCAGAGATAACAGACCTCACCAGCTCAATCTGGCCACCAAAGGACAGTCCAGCTGCCTGCCAGCATTCCACTCTCCTTTGAACAAAATCCACCAGACTGAGACAATCCTGATCCCTGGCATAATTGACCGTCAATGGAACCCCCAGATACTTCACCGGTAACTCTCCTTTCTCCACTCCCAGAGCAAGGGCCCGTTCCTCCTTGAGGGTGCACTGAGAGCTGAAATATACCCTGCTCTTCTCCCTATTCAGCTGCAGACCGGACAGCCTCCCAAACTCCTCCATAATATCTGAAAGCGCCCTCATCCCCCTCATAGATGGATGCAGGAATACCAAGAGGTCGTCAGCATATATCAAGTGAGACACCACCGACCTGACCTGCCTGAAGAGAGGAACAATCTTCCTACTATGCACAACCAGGTCCATCAAACAAGTGAAGTACTCCATCACCAAAGTGAACAGGTACGGAGAGAGAGGATCCCCTTGCCGCAGTCCCATGTTGCTCGAGAAGCATCCATATGGAGTACCCTGAATGAGGACCGAAAATGTGGGGGAGCATATGCACTCCCTCACCCTTGCCACCCATCTCTCATCAAACCCCATAGCAAGCATAAGATGGCATAGGAAGTCCCTATTGACCGTGTCATAGGCTTTCTGTAAATCCAGCTTCATACAAGCCTTCATCCCCCCCGGCTTGTTGAAATCTCTCACCATCTCATGTGCAAGAAGGTTGTGCTCAGCAATCGAGCACCCCTTGATGAAAGCCGCTTGATTCCGAGACACCAAGTCCTGCATAATCTCCTCCATAAGCCGACACATGAGGTGAGTAATTATCTTGTATAGATAATTACAACACGCAATAGGCCTGAAGTTGGCGAGGGAGGTCGCACCCTCCTTCTTCGGAACCAAGGTCAAGAATGTGTGATTCAGCTCCTTCAACAACTTCCCTTCCAAGAAGAACTCCTACACCGCCTCCAGGACTGAGAACTTAAGCTCACCCCAGTGACGCCTAAAAAAGCCGCAAGAGAAGCCGTCCGGCCCCGGAGCCTTATTTTGATCTGCCTTCAACACAATAGCCTCCACCTCCTCCAATCTCACAGGGGCTAGCAGCAAACTATTCCCATGGTGCGTAACCAGCCGCTTCGTGACAAGTCCTGGGAACATGATGGGATAATCTGACTGCTGGTATAAGTCCGAGTAGAACCTGACTGCCTCCTCCTGGATCTCCACTGGGTCTCCAACAAGCCTGCCCTCGCCATTAAACAGCCTGGGGATGCTGTTCCGGTGATGTCTGGCACGGATCACATCATAGAAGAACTTGGTACAGCGATCACCATCCTTGAGCCAAGAACACTTGGTCCTCTGGGCCGCACTAATCTCCTGCGGAAGTCTCAGGATGTTGACCTCCGCAATCAGGTCCCTCTCCCTAGCCGCCAACTCCCCGCTCAGCATGTCAGACTGCAAAGCCTCCTGGACCTCTCGAAGCTCGGCCTTCTTTTCCTCCAGGGAAGACCGCGGCATCTTCTTCACCCAATCCCGGATAGCTCTCTTGACCTGTTTGAGTTTGTGAACCATGCGGAACTGAGCCGTGCCCTCCCTAGTATGCTGCAGCCCTCCCATAACAACCTTCTCGTATCCCGCAGAGAGGTACCAGTCATTGTTGTACCGGAATGGCCGAGCCTTCCAAGTGGGCCTCTCAGAGAGACCTACCCGGATAGGAGAGTGATCGCTGGTCCCCGCCGCTAGCCCTTCCGCCCTGGAATTCGGGAAGTATCGAAACCATTCGCTATTTCCCAAAGCCCGATCAAGCTGACAGGCGATCCTGTTATGAACCGTCTTATTGTGCCAGGTCCAGATGTGTCCATCCCTCTCCAGTCCCCTCAGCCCAGACAAGAGGAGACACCTCTGGAAGTCGTATAGGATCGGATCCGGCACCGGACGGCCTCCCACCTTCTCATGCCGATGAAGCATGGCATTGAAGTCTCCCATAAGCAGCAGGGGGAGATGCAGGAGCTCCGCCATCCGTCCTACGCGAACAATGTCCTCCCACAAGGTATCACGAAGCCGCCTGTCGTTGTGCCTATCAACTGCGCCAAGAATGAAGCGGAATCCTCCTTTGTTTATAAAGGAGAGGCCAATAAGCTGCTCCGTCATCAGCACCTGATCCCCCTCCCAACTATCTCTGTTCCACCGAACCCGGATCCTAGCCATATCGCAGAGATCTAGGTTGTGAGCTTGCCCCCAGTTCCTCGGAGTCCTGCGCATAGTCGCCCCTCTAATCTTCGTCTCAAACAGAATAGAAATGTCACACTTCTCCCTCTTCAGAACACTACTAATCTCCCTCCATCTCCCAATGGAACACCCTGACCCCCTGAACTCCATCCGGACTGACATCCGAGGGAAGTGTCCCGTCCGTCAAATCTATATCCTCCCCCATCTCCGTCCTCGAGGAGGGAGCAAGATGTGCCTGAATCATGGAAATAACCAAGGTCCAATCTGGGTTGGCCACAGTCTGATCATCTAGCCCCCCGGCCGGAGCTCATCTTCCCGTGGTGACGGGACATGTCTTTTCCTGCTATAGACCTTTTCCACCATAGAAGTCTCCAACCCATCCTGTCTGCTAACCAGAGAACTCATACCCCTGGTCACCATCATCCTCTGGGGCCTGAACGGGACCATCGCGCCCTGGGAACCCTCCTGTCTCGACGGGGTGTCAGTCTCTGACCTCCTGGCCACCTCCATCAAGGAGTCCTCCTCCGTCGGCCTGACTGTCGTCGCCACTCTGGTAATGGGACTGGGCGCCACCTCTGGCTCAGCTACCTCCATCTGCGCAGCCGAGGACCTAGCTGTCTCCGTCCCTCTCGTCAGGCAAGCACTAGATGAGTGCCCAAAGCACGCACAGAGGGAACACATTGGGGGGACCCAATCATACTCCACGGCCTGCGTCAGAACCTCCCCGAACGCCACCTGATACTCGAGCATACTCGGAAGCTCCGTCCCAGCCTTAATCTCCACAAATACCCTGGCGTACATCAGCCTGGTACGGAAAGCCGTAGCCTCATCCGCCTTGATCGGCTTACCGACCAAGCTAGCTAATCTCATAAGCAGAGGGATACTCCAGCATTTCACCGAGAACTCAGAAAATCGAATCCAGACGGGAATCGTATTCAACACCTCCTCACATTTCAACTCCGGTGTCCACTCCTTCAGTATAATGAGCCGCCCGTCAAAGGACCAGGGCCCTCCTTGAATAATCCTGGACACATCCTCCTCCAGGCTGAATTTTACGAAGTAAAATCCATTCTCACGGGAGAAGAACTTCATGCTCCCCTTGGGACGCCATACCCTCTCTGCATATCCCCGTATCTGCCCGTAGAACGGTTTACTTTCCAACACATACATCACAAGCGTATTCTTCCAGAAGTATGTGACCTCCGCAATCTCCTCTGCTGGGAAATAAGCTCGGAGGCCTCCTCCGACCTGCATCGGTGGCACATACTCCATCGACACCGGGCTTTTGTTCCCACCCGACATACAAACATCCTTCCAGGATTTGGGACAAGACCCGGTGGCAGACGGAGTCCTCTGACTTCCGACATCCCCAACAAGTATATATATATATATATATATATATATATATATATATATATATATATTAGGAATCACATCTCCCAGCTTCTTGATGTGGATGGCAACCTAGTGGGGGAGCCGGCTGAGATCCAGGACGAGGCTGTCAGGTACTACTCTGAGTTATATTTCCAGACTGACTACCTGTATGTGTTCCCAGAGGTCGTTACAAAGAGGTTGGTGACTCCGTATGGGAATATCATTCTTCTTGCTCCTGTTACTTTGGAGGAGGTGGAATCAATTGTCAAGTTGGCGGATCCCAACAAGGCTCCCGGACCGGATGACTTTAGCAGTGGGTTCTACAAACGCCACTGGAATATTCTGAAGTATCAGGTCTTGGAGGTGGTGCAGGAATTCTTCACCAAAGGGAAGCTACTGAAAGAGCTGAACCACACTTTTCTGACCTTGGTGCCAAAGGAGGGAGCGACAGCATTGACGGATTTCAGACCTATTGCGTGTTGTAATTATCTTTATAAGATAATTACGCACCTTATGTGACGGCGGATGGAGGGGATCATACAGGACTTGGTATCTCCGAATCAGACTGCGTTCATCAAGGGGAGGTCGATCGCTGAACACAGCCTCCTGGCTCATGAGATGGTGAGGGACTTTAGCAAACCCGGAGGGGAGAGCATGTGTGAAACAGGACTTGAGGAAGGCGTATGACATGGTCAATAGAGACTTCCTCTGTCATCTGATGACCGCCATGGATTTCGCGGACCACTGGATTGCATTGATCCGGGAGTGCATCACGTCCCCCACTTTCTCCATCCTCATCCAGGACATCCCTTATGGGTACTTCCAGAGCAACCGTAGGCTTAGGCAAGGTGACCCCCTGTCCCCTTACCTGTTCACGCTTGTCATGGAATACTTCACACCGTGGGAGGCTGGTCCCATTGTTCAGGAGGGTAGATCCTCCAGTTACCCACCTTATCTATGCAGATGATCTCTTGGTGTTCATCCAGCCATCGACGGAGGGTTTGCAGACGATTGTCGAGATTGTGGGAGAGTTGAATTCCCTCTCGGGCCTTCAGATGAACAGAGAAAAGAGCAGGGTGTACTTCAGCTCCCTATGTCCCCAGAAGGAGGAGCGGACCGATGTGCTGGGAATTGAGAGGAGTGATCTTCCGGTGAGATATTTAGGAGTGCCTCTCACAGTCAACTATGCTCGGGATCAGGACTGCCATAGTCTGGTGGAGTACGTCCAGAGGAGAGTGGAAGGTTGGCAAGCCGCCGGATTGTCCTTTGGAGGACGCATCGAGCTGGTCAGATCGGTGATTTCGGCTGTGGCTCATTTCTGACTGCAATCCATCCTCCTTCCTGTTGCCACTATTAGAAAAGTGGAGCGGATTTGTGTAGACTTCATTTGGAGGAGGGGGTATGCATGCGATCTCCTGGGAGCAGCTTTGTAGACCCAGGAAGGAGGGAGGAGTGGGGCTTAGGCCATTGCAAGAGATCAGGGAGGCCTCTGCGCTAAAGCTGGAATGGAGATTCATCAACGGGGGGTCCCTATGGGCTGACTGGATACACAGCAGATATGTGAAGCAGGATAACTTTTGGACTTGTGCTACTGACAACAATCATTCAGTCACCTTTAAAAATGTCTTGAGGCACAGGAGGGTTCTCAAATCTGCAATCCGGAAGGTCATGAAGGATGGGTCTGGAACGGACCTCTGACGGGATCCTTGGATAGATCGGTTTTCGCTATTGGACATCAGGGGAGCCCCGACACATCAAGAGGACAGGCGTGGGCTGACGTGTAGTCGTATCATACGCGACGGGGAGTGGTGGCCGGAGTCGTATCGGTTTACTGAGGAGATGGACGGGATCATCAGTACTATTGCCATTGATCCGGACTTGCCTGCTGATCGGTGGATTTGGGAGCCGACAGGAGCAACTCTAGGTACTGAGGAGTTCCAATTTCGGAGCTGCTACAACCTCATCTGGCGCACCTTTTCTCAGAGTTCTGACTACTAGTTTGTATGGTACAAGGGTATAGCCAGGAAGATGCAGCTCTGTGTCTACAAGTTTTTACTGGGCCGTCTCTTGACTAGGGATCGTCTGAGTTCGTTTGGAGTGCCGGTTCCAGATCCCAAATGTGTGCTCTGCAGTGTGGAGAATGAATCTATAGGGCATATTTTCTTCGAGTGTGTCCTGGCATGGCAGATCTGGTCTGAGCAGTGTAAAGCGTTGGGAGGATGTGACTCCGGGAAGGGAATTGGGGACATCATCACTGTGCTCCGGGATAGCAGAGGTAGAGGGCAGGACTGGTTCCGGACCGCCAGAGTTCGACTGGCGGCCTCAGTTTGGCATATATGGCGGGAACGAAACCGTCGGATATTTAAGGGGCTGGTCACCCCTCCGGTAGGCATTCTCCATAACATAGAGTTTGATGTTAATGCTATGGGGAACTAAAGAGTGGGAGTCCCACTTTGATTGTATGTTGTAAGATTACTGCATTGCTTTGGGAATAAAATTTACCCTTTTTTCCAATATATATATATATATATATATATATATATATAGCAAATGACCTCTAGCCTAGTGGTTAAGAGAGATGCATGCGGCCCAAGTGGTCCGAAGTTCGAGCCCCAGTGGAGGCGAGTTCACCACAATTACCCATTGCTTATATATATATATATATATATATATATATATATATAACATGTACAGAATCTATCTTCCTGTTACATCTCATATAATGATAATTTATTAACATTGATAATCCTATTACTTCATCTCCATTTATAAGAATGCAAGAAGCTAAAGGTAGTGATTAGTCTCATTTTGGGTCAGTATGTGACAGTTGCCAATTGCTTTCATTATCACTACTAGTAAATGCACGTGCATTGCACGTAAAATAATAATAATATTTAATTATTGCCAAACACTTCTTCTAACTCATGTGGTTAAGGTGAGAAGTATTCTTCTTGGTTGATTGAGTTTGATTCCCCGTATTGTTATATATAATAAATTTAAAAAAAATCAATAATTTTTTTAAAATAATTATTAAAAATAATAATAAATGATGATATACATACGGCTTAGATGGCTCACTTTTTGAGCCGTTTTCCGGCCTCATTATAATCGTAGAGATCTAGTTCCTATAAAGTTGTATTCGTGTTTGCTATTGCAATGCTATCAATTTTAGCTAGCCATCAATTTAAGGATCTGAAAATCACTAGCGTGTTGTTTTTAAGTTCAATAGAACAGTCCTTATTTAAAAGGGTATCAACATCATTGGCATTTATCAGATGTCTACAAATGCTCACCAAATCACATATGTGCAATGTCTCAAACTACAATTGATTCACATAACAGAGAGTAGGTATCAGATTTGCAGTTTAAATAATATTATCAAACACTATTGGTCCCGCAATGTAAATTATAACAGACTCTTCATGTAAACTCCACATACCAATATTTTAGCAAAATATAAATGGATTTCCACTGTTACTATCAAAAAGTAGAAGGGAAGACACATCACCTTATTAGCGATATCTTCGAAAATCCTAATACCTACAAGAAGAGAAAGGCATATAAGGCAAGAGAAATACCACTTCAAGATTTAATCTTGAAACTAATACTCTATTAACCAATACTTTTAAGGGAAGATCACAATCTGCATATATATTATAATACTGGGCCAGGAGAAGTTCTAAGATACGTACATAGTAGATAAGAAAATGTAATCAACTTCATAACATGGGCATGCAGTTTTGTTGGTCTAGGTTCTAGGGTTAGGGTTCTCATGTCCAAATCATCTCAATCAATTTTCTTTCATCGTATCTAGAGATGATAATGGATCAGATCGAGTCAGGCCAGGCCGGGCAAGGTCCACAACCCGCCCAAAAATATTTTGTGCCAAAAAGTTTGGCCTTGCCCAATCCTAGTCTTCTAAAACCTACGCCCTAACTCGGCCCATAGGGATTTGGGCCGACCCATGGATTTTTTGGACCGGTCCAACTACATGTAAGAGCTATCCCACAAATGATATAAAATTATTTTCAGAGATGCTATGCACATGTAGACTTCAACCATTTGCTAACGAGTTAATTGTTATTGCATTCTAATAAAATGACTCAATACTACTTGTAGAAAATGATTACATTGAGATCACCAAGTTCTCAACTTAATGAAATACACACACACACACACACACACACACACACACACACAAACAATTAATAATTATTTTTACTGATATATTACTATTACCCTAGTAAATGATAATATGCGAACATATCTGCCTTTGGCATACAAATAAGTAAAATAATATCATAGGATATTGTAGTTTAGGACTATACGAGGGGACCGGAGAAAAATACGAAAGACAGAAAATACAAGTGCACAAGTATATATATAATTTTCCTATAAACTTACAATAATAAGTTTGGCTTTAACTTTCAGGTGTGCTCATCACCAAGGATATTCTTGTCTGGTGACTACCGCATTCATGTCCATGAAGGCTACTTATGATTGTATTCTGACTGTTATTTTTATTTGTGTCCATTTCGTATTGAAATTTATTAGGGCTTACAATTTTTTTGATGTTAATGTTGGGTAGATAGGGGAGGATAGTAGTGGGCTTCAATGAGTCGGGTATCCGGTCTGGTTAGGTTGCGCCGACTAGTATCCATGACTCGGCCCGATATTTGATCGGGCCTAAAAAATGAACCTGATTTGACCCGTTTCACAATTGGGTAAGGATAGGATCAGGTAATATTCGGGTAGGCCCACGAGCCTTTGGGCCAGCCCTGCCCCATTATCTCCCTAATCTTATCCTTAAGTAACACCGCTACTAAATTTCAACTTTGTCATTTCAGCTAGGATCATTTGTTTGCCATGTTTATTGTCAAACATTTTGGCCCACAAAGTACGGCTAGTGTTAAGCAATCTAAAAAAAATCCTTTCAATTTCAAGGGTATTCGGAAGCTACTGCTTAATGGATGAAGGAGGCAGACCTACTCGACTACATAGGGTACAAGTAATTCATGATAGCGAAGGATCTCCCATTCTACCAGGAGCCCCTCCACTGGTTACAAACAAGGCCGGCCAGGAGGCTTGAGCGAGTTGTCAATTTGGTTTCTGCTGATCCTCATTATAGTCTTCCAGAATCAATATCATTTCATCGAAATACTTCCTGACTTTTCACTTTGTAGTCCTATACATAGTCAATGCTATAACCCAATAAAAACTACTAATAAAATCCAAGCACTCGCTTTGGACGTTTATTTAGGTAGGTGATTAGTGCATCTGGATGATATCTCCTTCATCTGAATCAGAGAATTTAATTCGTTCTGAGACCAAAGGTTTGAGATCGACATCCATAAGAGATGGGGTCAGACACCGTTAAGCCATCAGACCTCTTCTTTCCTAGTGGACTCTTGCCTATCGCCAATAGACAGAAGAATTCAATGATCCATTGAGAAAAGTAGTTCTCTAGCTTTGACATCGAGAAAAGAAGAACTACTCTAGCTTTGAGAGAGGTCCGATGAATGAGAGAATAAGAGTGAAGGTTATGAAATAAAAGCACTCAACTGAAGGACAGAAGCGAAGTTGTCTTTCTTTGGAATCAACAAGTTGCAATCCACCCTAATTTAATTCATGATGCATAATTGGCCCTAAATAATAAAATAAATAGTACTTGGGTATTTCTTACTCATCAACATGAACCGATCCTATAGCATCTTGTGCTTATGCTAAAGCTACATAATAGTCCCTTTTTTGTCTTACTAAGTATAAATCTTATAATTTCTAACGCTTCTATCCATGTTTCTATTTCTAAAAGTATCCTTTTAATTTCATCCACTTATGAATCACTTGCAAACAACATATACCATGGACACATCATCCTGAATGTTCCTACTAAGTTCACTCGTAAATAAGCAAAGGGGATAGGACTTCAAGTCAGTCCTTGATGTAGCCTATTTTGATGAGGAATAGATATTTATCCCTACTGTTCCTCTGGTAGGAAGATCACGAAAGAGAAAATAAAAGGAATGCATTATTGAGGAGGTATGGACTCTATGGAACCCTAATTTTATTATGAGGATTGAGGTTGTAATGATCCACAAGTTTAGCATTTGATTTGCAGTTATTTTATTATTAGCCTAATATGCTACTTAACATTTGGAAAAGTTAGTACATGTGTTAGTTAGTCATAAGTGTAGATTTGATTTGGAATATCTTAATTATTGTAATTTATAGATAATACTAATATAAACAAGCGTCAAAATTCAGATTGGACAATCAACCAGGTATAGGACTATAAATGAAATTAAAAGTATGTGTTGGAGTATGACTATTAAGCCAAATATGGAGATCAAATAGGTAACAAAATCGATTTTTAGACAGTTGATTAGAAATTTACTACCAATGGATATTCAGTGTGTATTCAGCACGGGAACTAGCCAAAGTAGTATAGCAAGGTGGACTGGTGGTTAGCTATATAATGAGTTGTTATGTATACAAAGCTTTAAAAGGAATATTACTCACCAAAGACAGCACATAGATTTGCTATTGCACTATCACTACATTAGTAGAGTGAGAGTTCTGTAAGATAGAAGAAGAAAGCATAGATCATATTATTTTCAATTGTAACTATACCAAGCCTGTATGGGAAGAGATCATAATTAAAATATAGCTGGGACTAAATCAGAATACAACTTACAAAGCTATGAACATAATTCAAGTTTTTCACAATAACAACTGGTATATACTAACAAGACATCTGCTGAACACTATCAGTGTGTATTCAGCACGGGAACTAGACAAAGTAATAGCAAGGTGGACTGGTGGTCGGCTATGTAATGAGTTGTTATGTATACAAAGCTTTAAAAGGAATATAACTCACCAAAGACAGCACATAGATTTGGTATCACTACATCAGTAGAGTGAGAGTTTTGTAAGATAGAAGACGAAAGCATAGATCATATTATTTTCAATTGTAAATATACCAAGCCTATATGGGAAGAGATCATAATTAAACTACACCTGGGACTAAATCAGAATACAACCTATAAAGCTATCAACATAATTCAAGTTTTTCACAAGAACAACCGGTATATATAGTAGCATGACATCTGGTGAACACTACATGTAGGCACTCATTGGCAAGAAATAAATAGAAACCTGTTTTATCAGGAAGGTATCTGACATCAGTGGCTCATAAGAAGATTTTATAGACATCAAGGAGAGCTGTGAGTTTGAAATAGAAGAACATAATGCATGAGCAAGAAGTCCCAGATCATATATATATATATATATATATATATATATATATATATATATATATATATATATATATAAATAAAATAATGTTTTTGTCTTCCATAATTAGAGAAATAATGGCTTGGAGCTCTGGAGAAAAGGTGATCTCGAGCGCCGCTAGGGCATCCGCGTATCTCGCGAACGTGCCTCCCCCTCGGCCTCCGGATCCGCTAGCGAGGGGGGGGAGGAAGAAGAAAAGTGGCAAGAGCACCCATAAGGGGGGAAGCCAAACCCTAGGCGGCGGCGTGGGGGACCCGGAGGGGGCTGGGAGTGCTCGGGGTGGGTCCCCCCCAGGCGGGGGGGGTCGGCAGCGCTGGGAGCGGCGGGCGCCGCGCGGGAAGGTGCCCCCCCAGGCGGGGGGGGGGGGGGGGGGGGGGTCGGCAGCGCTGGGAGCGCCAGGCGCCACGCGGGAAGGTTCCCCCCCCGGGGGGGGGGGGGGGGGGACGGCGGCTGCGGGGGATGGGTCCCCCCCAGGTGGGGGAGGGGGGGGGGGGGGTCGGCAGGAGGGCACGGTTCGGGGTCGGCAGGAGGGTCGGGTACGGTGTCCGGGAGGTCCTCGACTGGCGTGCTGTTCACTTTCGGGGCTGACCCGGGAAAGGGTGGTGGAGGAGAGGAGGGGTGGACGACGGTCTCCAGGAGACGGGGTGGCGGACGTGGGGGTTTTCATTCTCAAGCCTTGGGGGCTGGAAACCCTGGGAGTCAGGCCATCAGGACGATGGGTGGGAGTAGTGCCCCACGTAGGATTGCGGGTGGGACGGGCAGAGGGGGTAACGCATGGAGACCTAGGGCGACGGTGGCTGAGAAAGGAAAGGGGGTTGAGGTGGAGAAGCCGAGACAGGGAGGGGAAGCGGTGGGGGACCCTACCAGGGCTACACAGGCAGATATTCGGCCCCGATCTTGGAGGGATGTGTGCTCCCCTGTGGTGACGAAGACTGCGACTTCCATGGAGTACGTGCCGCCCAAGATGGTGGAGGGGGGCTACAGGGCTGTCTTTCCGGAGGAGGAGGTCGCTGAGGTCACTAAATTTTGGCAGTATACGTTAGTCGTATATGTGCTGGGGAGTAAGCCCTTCTATGGGCAGATACGGGGATATGCTGAGAGGGTATGGAGGCCGAAGGGGAGTATGGAGATCTTCTCCAGAGAAAATGGATTCTATCTGGTGAAGTTTGGGCTTCAGGAGGATATGATCAGGATCGTCCAGGGGGGGCCTTGGTCGTTTGACGGGAGACTGATTATCTTGAGGGAGTGGACTCCAGACCTCTGGTGTGAGAAGGAGGTTCTTAATGCCATTCCGGTTTGGATTAGATTCCCTGAGTTCCCGGTGAGATACTGGAGCGTCCCCCTTCTGATGCGCCTTGCTAGTCTGATCGGGAAGCCAATTAAGACGGACGAGGCGACTGCGTTCCGCTCGCGGCTTATGTACGCCAGGGTTTTCGTTGAGATTACCGCTGGGATGGAGCTCCCAAGGGAGGTGGAGTTTGAGGTGGGAGGAGCGGTTCTGAGACAGTCGGTGGAGTATGAGTGGGTCCCTCCTATGTGTACCCGCTGTGAGTGTTTTGGTCATGATTCCAATGGGTGTACCCGGAGCCGGGAGTCAAAAGGGCAGGCGGATCAGCGTGAGGAGGTGTCACGGGAGCCAGTGCTGGACTCGGTTGATGGAGTGGAGGAAGAAGAGCAGGTAGAGGATATCGTGATGGGGGTGGAGGATGGATTGGCGGTACAGGAGAGGATGCAGGGTGTGATGGTTCCTTTCGATGGACAGAGGAAGATGGTGACACGGAGCTTGAGTGCTCTAGGGAGGAGTCAGAATGTGCCAGCCTCCCAGGAGATCCAGGTCTACAGTAGGAAGCGGCAAGCGACAGCGACGCTGGAGGACATTCCACAGTTGAGGGGTTCGAACACCGATACGGGGAATAACCCGGTGTGGGCCCTGACGTATGGTCAGCTCCAGGAGCACATTGCTCCCTCTTCGATGGGGGGGTCGGCCTCTGTCCCCCCTGATGGGGAGTTCATGGATGACGTGGAGCAGCCTGGAGCGCTGGAGGTGGAGGTGACCGGGACAGATGGGTCACTCATCTCGGGGGGTCGCTCCCCGGCCGGAGGAGATATTAGTGAGAAGGGCGGGGCACCTCCCTCGGGTGTTCTGCCTGATGTTGGGTTAGGGGGTACTAACATTAAGTCTTAATGTCGGTCCTGGCCTGGAACATTAGAGGCGGGTGCTCTATCGGGCGTTGGAGGGAGTTCACTAGTGTGCTGAGGAGGGAGAAGTGTGACATTGCGGTGTTGTTAGAGTCCAAGATTCGAGAGGAGGTTGTGCTGAATCGCAGGACGTCTGCCAGTTGGGACCATTCCCATAACCTCGATCTATGTGATATGGCTCGGATCTGGGTTAGGTGGAATAGGGACAGTTGGGAGGGGTCCACTATTTTGACGACCCAGCAGCTCATTGGCGTGTCTTTTGTTAATAAGGGGGGTTTCTCGTTCATTCTGGGCGCTGTGTACGGGCACAACGACAGGAGGAGACGGGAGACCCTCTGGGCGGATATTAGTAGTCTGAACAGGATGGCGGATCTTCTTCACCTTCCTTTACTCCTTATGGGAGACTTCAATGCCTTGTTGCACAGGCATGAGAAGGTGGGAGGCAGACCGGTTCCGGATCCGATTCTTTATGATTTCCAGCGGTGTCTTCTTCAGACGGGGTTGAGGGGTCTGGAGAGAGCAGGGCATTCTTGGACCTGGCACAACAAGGCGGTCCAGAGCCAGAACAGGATTGCGTGCCAGCTGGACAGGGCTCTGGGAAATAGCGAGTGGTTCCGTCTCTTTCCGAATAGTGTGGCGGAAGGTCTGGATGCTGGGACGAGCGATCACTCGCCTATTCGAGTTGGTTTAGTTGAGAGGCCCACGTGGAAGGCTAGGCCTTTCCGGTACAACAATGGGTGGTTTCTTTCTGCGGGTTATGATGAGGTGGTTACTAGAGGGCTGCAAAATACTCGGGCGGGCACTGCTCAGTTCAGGATGGTTCATAAGTTGAAGCAGGTGAAGAGAGGTTTTCGTGCCTGGGTGAAGCAGATGTCGCGGTCTTCCCTTGCGGACAAGGAGGCCGAACTTCGGGAGGTCCAGGGGAGGCTGGCGTCGGATATTCTGAGCGGGGAGCTGGCGGCTAGGGAGAAAGTCCTTGTGGCAGAGGTCAACACTCTTAGGCTTCAGGAGGAGATCGCTGCGGCTCAGAGGGCGAAATGTTCCTGGCTCAAGGATGGAGATCGTTGCACGAAGTTCTTTTATGATGTTATCCGGTCCCGCCAACACCGGAATGGCATTCCTAGGCTGTTGGACGGAGAGGGCAGACTTATTGGAGACCCCGCTGAGATTCAGAGAGAGGCTGTCAGATTCTACACCGACTTATATCAGCAGGCAGACTACCCCTGTGTATTCTCTCCTCTTGTCCCTAAGAGGTTGGTGACGCATCAGGGCAATAGTCGACTTCTGGAGCCGGTCCGTATGGAGGAGGTGGAGGAGATTGTGATGCGAGCTGACCCCAATAAGGCACCGGGGCCTGACGGATTCTCTAGTGGCTTCTTTCGGCGTCACTGGGAGGTTCTGAAGGGTCCGGTCCTGGAGGTAGTGCAGGAGTTCTTCACTGAGGGGAAGCTTCTGAAGGAGTTGAATCATACCTTCCTGACGCTGGTGCCGAAGAAGGAGGGGGCGACATCTCTGGCCGACTTTCGGCCCATTGCTTGCTGTAATTATCTGTACAAGATAATTACACATCTTATGTGTCGGAGGATGAAGGGGATTATGCAGGGTCTGGTTTCCCCGAACCAGGCGGCCTTTATTAAAGGCCGATCGATTGCGGAGCATAGTTTGCTTGCCCATGAGATGGTTAGGGAGTTCTGCAAACCAGGAGGGATGAAGGCCTGCGTGAAGCTGGATCTTAGGAAAGCCTACGACACGGTCAACAGGGAGTTCCTATGCCAGCTCATGCTGTCCATGGGCTTTGATATGAGGTGGGTTGCTATGGTGAAGGAGTGTATCTGCACGCCGACGTTCTCAGTCCTTATTCATGGTACACCCTATGGGTTCTTCGGCAGCACCAGGGGGCTCAGACAAGGGGACCCTCTGTCTCCGTACCTGTTCACTCTGGTGATGGAGTATTTCACTTGTTTGTTGGATGTGGCGGTGCTTGAAAAGAAGATTTCCCCGCTATTCAAGCTTGTGCAACCGGTGGTTTCACACTTGATCTATGCTGATGATCTCCTGGTTCTTCTCCGTCCGTCGATGCAGGGAATGAGGGCGCTTTCTGAGGTCATGGAGGAGTTCGGGCGGCTCTCTGGACTGCAGCTGAATAGAGAGAAGAGTCGGGTCTACTTCAGCTCCAGGTGCTCCCTGAAGGAGGAAAGGGCGTTTGCGCTGGGTGTGGAGATAGGGGAGCTCCCTGTGAAATATCTGGGGGTCCCGCTGTCAGTGAACTATGCTAGGGAGCATGATTGCCACAGTTTGGTGGAGTTCACACAAAAGAGAGTTGAGGGCTGGCAAGCAGCTGGACTCTCTTTTGGCGGGCGGATTGAGCTGATTAGGTCGGTCATCTCGGGGATTACTATGTTCTGGTCCCAGTCTATTCAGATTCCGACGGCCACTATCAGGAAGGTGGAGATGCTATGTGCGGATTTCCTCTGGAGGGGGGGGATGCATGCTATTTCTTGGGACCAGCTATGCCGGCCGATGGAGGAGGGAGGAGTAGGTCTCCGACCTTTACGGGCTATCAGGGAGGCTGCAGGTATTAAGATGGCGTGGAGGTTCGTCCAGGGTGGCTCCTTATGGGCGGAGTGGATGGCTAGCAGGTACCTTAAGGGGAGGAGCTTCTGGACGTGCAGGCATGACAACAACTTCTCGGTCACATTTAAGACTATTCTTAAGTGTAGACCTAAGCTTCAGTCTGTTATCTGCCGGTCCATGAGGGATGGGGCTTCGACGGACTTGTGGCAGGACCCCTGGGTCGCGGGTCGGTCGTTACTGGATATCCTGGGTTCACAGTTTTCTAGAGAGGCTACGAGGGGCCTCAGGTGCAGCCGGATCATCAGAGATGGAGTTTGGGTGCCAGAGGCTTACCCATTCACGGCTCAGCTGGGTGAGGCGATCCGCCGCATTGATATCGACTCCAGCCAGCCTCGGGATATGTGGATATGGACAGGGACTTCTTATCCAGGTGGAGCGAGTACGTTCAGTTTCAGGAGCTGCTTCGAGCTGGTTCGGGTTCGGCATGCCTTGATGGAGGATCGGGACTTCATTTGGGCTAAAGGTATAGCCCGGAAGATGCAGTTATGTGCGTACAGACTGCTGCTGGGGAGACTCCTGACCCGTGACAGACTCATCAGGTGTGGGGTTCATATCCCGGACACGATGTGTGTGTTGTGTGCGGGAGAGGCTGAGTCTATGGGCCATTTATTCTTCGAGTGCTCATTCTCTTGGTATATTTGGGCTGTGCAGTGTGGGCAGTTGGGGAGGGGAGCTGGCATGACTCGGGACATTCGGAGCATCATCAGCTGGATCCGAGGTCACAGAGGTGGAGAGACGGGGTGGACGAGGCGAGCCTGGGTGCGACTTGCTGCTTCCGTTTGGCACATCTGGCGTGAACGGAACAGGCGTATCTTTGAGAGCCTGGTTACACCCGCTAGAGGAATTCTGCATAACGTGGAATTCGATGTATCAGTTATGTCCCCCTGAGTTCTCTGGGGGACATGTGCAGTAGTGAGATGTTGTATTGTATTACCTTAACCGCCTAGTGCGAGGAATAAATTTACCCTTATTCCAAAAAAAAATATATAAAAATAAAATATATATATATATATATATATATATAAATGTTGAATATTTGTTATGATTTTATTGATACTCTCTTGGCTTAGCCTTACAATCCTCCTCATTACATTAAACCCTCTGTGGAATATCCTGTGGCATATACTAACATACCAAATATACCAACAAGATATTCCAATATACTTATTCTAATACCAATACACTTATTCTAATACCAAATATACCAACAATCCCCCTCAAGATGGGCGAAAGATATTCAGTAAGCCCATCTTGTCACATCCTCTAATCATGTTCACAGAGGTAAGTCCCTTGGTCAGTCCGTCTGCTACCTGATTCTTGGTTGGAACGTGGCCTAGCTCCAGTAGTCCACGATCTAACTTCTCCTTGATGAAGAACCTATCAATCTCGATGTGTTTGGTCCTGCCATGCTGTACTGGATTGTTGGCAATATTAATAACTGACTGGTTGTCACATCACAGCTTCATATTGGCTCCTTGATCCAGCTTCAGCTCCACCAGCATATTCTTCAACCATAGCAGTTCTGCAACTCCCAAGGCCATAGCTCTGTACTCCGCTTCAGCTGTCGATCCGGGTTCTGCTTCACAGTAAAGACCCACTTGCATCCGACTGCTTTCTTCCATTCTGACAGTTTTACCAGCTCCCAAGTGTGGTTCTTCTCAAGAGCCCTCAACTCCTCGTGCATCGCCGCTTTCCACTTTGGATCGTTCTTCGCAACCTGCCATTTGTTAGGTACAGTAATACTATCCAAAGACGCAATAAATATTCCATGAGAAGATGAGATATGATCATATGAAACAAACTGAGCAAGGTCCCAATCATATCTATCAGGAGGATTTTCCGCATTGCTACGAGTAGTCCTCCGTACTGATAATGGTGTAGGAGGAGTAGATGTGGGAGGAGTAGGAAGAATGATATCACCTGAAAGGAAAATCTGGTGGTGGTGTAGGTGTCTCAGGAGTCGAGATTGACGCAGGCAAGGGACTTGACACTGGCATTGTAGGTACTGGTCCTGCAGTTTGCTTCCCTCTCCTACTGTAGGTAAGTATCTCCCCATGAGCCGTGGACCTAACACCTCTCATCTCCTTCCCATGTTCCACTTCACCTTCATGTTCCTCCTCAACCGCGCATCCATGCCATACTCCTAAATCGATCACCAGACTTTCACCAATCTTCCCCTCTCGCCTCAAACTCGCAGTATCAGGTGAGTTGTTTGAGATTCCCTCCTGACGGTAGTATGGCTCATCCTTCCTGAAGCGAACATCCATACTCACAAACTTCTTCTTCTCTACTGGGCTCCAGCACACACATCCCTTCTTAGTCGCCGAGTAGTCCACGAAGATGCACTTGACTACTCTAAGATCAAGTTTTCCAACTGACGGTCTGTTGTCCTTCACAAAACACGCGCAGCCAAACACCTTCAGTGAGAGTATCCTACTATTATTTTCTTACAATATTTCACATGGAGATTTCTATTCCAGTACATTCAAAGGCATCCTATTGATTAGTTGAGTTGTTGTCAACACTGTATGTCCCCACAGATTCTGCGGGACATTCATATCGATCATCATGCTTCTTGCCACCTCCAGAAGGTGTCTGTTCTTCCTTTCTGCTACTCCATTTTGTGCTAGTGTGTATGCACGGGTGGTCTGATGCTGTATCCTTAGGCTGATAAGTATTCCGCAAGTACTCTGTTGGTATAATATGTCCCATTGTCAGACCTCAGTAATTTCATACTGTCATGTACTGAGTCTGGACATGTTTATGAAAGTCCCGAAAATATGTAGATACATCACTCTTATTCTTCATTAAATACAGCCAAGTGACACGAGAAGAACAATCAATGAAGGAAACAAAATACTTGTAACCATTCATAGTAGTAATGGCGCATGGTCCCCAAGCATCAGAATGTATTACATCAAAAGCAGACGAGCTCTTATGACCCGTACTAACATATAAGCTCCTAGTAAGTTTGCCTAAATCACATGCATCACATACTAGTTTCTACTTATTTGTTTTCTCATAAATATCTGGATACAATTTACTTAGAGTAGCAAAAGAGGAGTGTCCCAACCTCTTGTGGTGGAGTATTAATGTATTCTCGGCACTCATCTTCAGTCCTCACATTCCTACCTTCTCTGCCATAGACACCAATGCTGAATCCAGCCCTTCTCAATCCAGGTACCACAGTCCCTTGTGCCAAGTGCCAGTCCTAAATCTTTGTCCCGTCTCTTTCTCCTGGAAGATCACCATAGGAATATCAAAAGAGACAATGCATTTTAATTGGAGGATTATAGAACTGATGGACAAAAGACTGACTGGAAAAGATGGAGCATGCAAAATATTGGATAATTTTACTGAACCTGTACAATTTACAGTACTCTTACCGACCATTGGCTGAAAAGTACCATCAGTTGTTTGAATGTTGTCTGTCGATGCTACGTGACTGTAGGAGGAGAACTCACTAGCATTCCCTGTCACATGCCGAGAGGCCCCCGAGTCGATAATCCAGTCTGACGATTTAAGGAAAGATATAGATGCAAGGGCGAGTGAGTCGTCAGTACCTTCTGATGGATGGACATACATGACGGCGTTGCCTCCAGCGAAGAATGAGGTGGACGCCTCCTCGGTTCCACTCCTCATGTCTCCATCATTTGACGCTCTCTGCTTCCATCTGAGTGCCTCCAGCATGTCCATCAGTGTCTGATCCTCCTCAGTAAAGGTACCACCAGCTCCCTCATCCCCTTCTGCTACCAGCAGGTGTAGAACCATGGAATTTCAGGCGCATCTAAATGTCAGAACCCCTATGCGCCCCAAAATGCCATGTGCCCCAATACATCATACGCCAAAGAATTCAAAGACAAAATGTTGGCACATTATTTCAGAAGACAGCAAGTAGAAGAGGCACATGAAGATTAATTTTTTATTCCATATAAAAAGTCTATTATATGTCCAAATACAACAAAAAAGAAGAAAGCCTAAACTACAGCTAGGCGCATCACCCTGACGTCTCAGTGTAGGCGCATCACTCTTCCTTGTCAAAGCGAATCATTTCCTCGAGTGCTTCGGCCAATGAAGCATTTATTGAGCAGAATGTGGGTTGGCAATCAATTCAAACCCGGTGGCTCTTCCAGCACAACGGGAGTTGGGGCACGACGACCCCGATCTTTGGATGCAACAGACATCCAACGCCAACTCGTAGAAAAATACTGCCGACAAGGGGTTCGAACATAAGCTGTTGTGTCCATATCAAACTCGGCGCATCTCAGTCTTCTGAATGAGTTCGTCGTCAAAGCTTCTTCGAACGAAAAGATCTGCAACCCACAGGACAGCGTCTCGCCAAAGAGGAGGACCGGTCGAATTCATCTCCATTTGGGAAGAGAAGTGAAATGCGAAACAAAATTTCTCTTCACGCTGCTATTTATAGGCCAGGACAAATCAAACCCATGCGCCAAGTGGCAATTTTCCCGAAGTCAGTGCAATTAACTTGCATCTATAGTGATGAATCTGCCACTTCGAATTCAGCTAAGTCAAAAGAGTCATTAATGCATCGAAAGACTCAACAAAGACGGACCAAAAGAGATGCGCCATGTGTCCTGCAGCACCATGCGCCTCATGTCGATGCGCCTAGTGGAACACAGAACGATGCGCCCAGAGACGCACATATATTCGCCCACCTAAGCTCGCCACCTGTCGAAGCATTTAATGCTAGAATGACTGAAACGACAGCAGCACACGTCTCGAAGTCAGAAAAGTCAGCTTTTGTAGAAGACGAAGAGACGCAACCATCACTCTTTTGTCAGTTACGTTACGGCTATGCTCCGCCA